>JAQIXX010000044.1:0-116146 GCA_034700605.1 Willowsia nigromaculata
ACTCAGGATGGTCTTATTAGTTAGTGTGCAAAATTTTAAGCCATTCTGGAGTCATCAAAAATAGACCCTTACCTTGTCAGTGCCTCCTGTCGCCTTGTGTGCTTCTAGCGGGTTTCATTTATATAGCCAACCACAAAGTACTGTTTGATTTCGTAGTTTTAAGTTTTGCGCACTTAAGATACTTTTCTTCATTTTTCACACCAAAGATAGCTTGTGCTCCAGATCATATTCAAATACGTTTTAAAAGCTATTGTGATTTTTTAGAAGTTAAAACGTTCTTTGCTAACGCACAAACTGTACAAGTATCCATATTTTTTATGGCAAAATGGTTGGTCTGTAACCATATACTGCTTCTTTTTCTCTTCCAAAAATCAGTTAAGTTGAGTTAATGTAACTAAGCTCTTATTGCACTTTCCAAAATATGCTGATGGCTTAAAATCCTAAAATATCCCTGGTTTTTTTTTGTAACTTCAATAATATATTGGTGCAAATGTTTATTCGTAATATTTGTGCCAAACGTCTATGGTGTATGTAGGGTTTTATTCGTAACATTTAGGGCATTGGTAACCACGACACTTTTTATCTTACTATTTGGGATCAGTGTATTCCATTTTTTAGTTTGGATGGGCATAATAAAGCTGGACTGGCTGGCGGTACAGCAAATATTTTGACAATCAAATAGAAGCTCAAATTTTATTTGTCACAAGATTTTGTATTGGTATGGTAATACATGTATGTTAATACATGTTTTAGGATGTATGTACATTTTGTAAATGGGCCATATGAAAAAAGTTAGAGCCATAATTGGGTTTCTGTTTGACCGATTTGGGATTTTTTAAATAGGATTTAACATGAGATTTTGAAAGTGAGAACAGGGTCATTATGTTCATTTTTCAAAAAGTGCCAACTTTTGGAATGACAAGCTTCAGCATGATATTGAGTGGAAAACGTTATGAAAATCCATTTATTTGTAATTTGGTAAATTCCACTTCATTTTAATTGCTTGGTTGCCATGACAATAAATATCTTCTAAAATCCCAACAGCTTTTCAGCAAAAATCATGTAGCGATTTTGTATGAACTACTTCAATATAGATTTTACAGCTATTTTTCAGAAAATACATATAATACAGCTCAAAAATATTAACAGTGTGGTTTTCATTTTGTTCTCACCTAGTCCAGTCCACCTTATGAAATTCTCCAATATTTAAAGCAATTGGTGGGTAACTACAAAAAAATCGTAATGACCAGCTGCAATTCTTCCATAAGCGCACACTCTTCACAACCCCATTGGACAAGCTGATGAATTTACTTCCCAAATCGAAACTGTAGCATCCTACGAGAATATATAGGGATATAATGTAAATATTGCGGCAAGGCCACCCATGCATTAATTGAGCCACCGGCCAAAAAATCATTTAAAAACTTTGATTGCAGAGAGCTACTAAAATCTGTATTTCTCGGTAAGCCGACGCAATTTGTGCTCCAGAGGTTTCCTATTTCCTTGTTTCAAGTTTCTCTATTTAGTTATAAACGTATTAAAATAGAACCATAAGCAATTAATAGTTATTACTTTTTCATATTTCATGCGTTTCTTGTAAAACTTTCTGTGCATCAAAATTTCCACCTGAGGTGGCTGACAAGGAACGACGAGATATTCATACTATTAACTGCACCAAGTGCATTTTTTTATTCATTTTTATTTGAATTCATCACTAATTAACCATCAATGAATTAGTCATCTTTCTACGCACTTTTTACACCAGTAAAAATCACCAAGATCACCATCAAGATTTTTATGCAATGATGTATTGACTGTCTTGCAGAAGCATCTACAAAGGTAAACTTTTTACATAATATAACTTTCAACTGTGTTACTCTAACCAAATAGTAAATAACAATTCAGTTTTAACTAAGAGCGTAAATGTAAGTTTTTACTAACAATTGCGCTGAACCAAATCATCTAACTTAGTTAAATTTTTTAATATTTCTGCAGTAATGACAAGGAGTGTGTTTTGTCAATCATAGAAAATCTTGATGTTTAGAACAAATAAATACTATTCTAACAGCTTGCGCTAAACGGACATTTAGTGTAGTTTTTTATTTTTCAAATACAAAGAACTGAATTGGCAGCCACTGTTTGGACGAAATTGATTGAAAACAGCGATTAAAATATATTTTCATATACTGGGTATTAATTCTTCGACGAACTCTACACAATCACATACCTCTTAACCAATGATTATATATTTTGCCTCTCAAAAGCAAATATTTGTGAAATTGTGAATGTATGAAAAGTTTGCGATAATATTTGTGTTAGCTTTTCAATGATTAAATCTACATTCTTTTGAACAAACACTAATAGACGACAATTTTATGTATCTATCATAATTTCGGGAAAGATATTATCGAGGACACTTATTGGTAAAAAATTAGACTCATAATTTCTACCCACACAGATCCCAATCTTCCAGCAATAGTTCGACTTTCAACTACAAGAAGTACATATTTACTTAAAAAGATTTACTACATGTCAGCAGTCATCTTTTATGCAGTATCGCCTTCATACCTGTCGTTTTCGCACTCCACAACAGTATCGTAAGGTTTTTAAACATAAAGTTTAAAATATGTATGCGTTTTCAGATTTTATGATGAAGTTCCGCGTGATTCAGTTCAAACCTTTACAATATTTTCACGCAGTACCTTTCATTTTTGATCCCACAACAAAAATGTACGTAGCCACACCAGAATCCAAGTCAAAGTTTCTTCAGGAATCTATATTCGTACCATTATATATTTTGTATTTGTTTTATCAGTTTACTATTCAAACAATTACAAACCCAGTTCACCAACTAGGCCTCCTTCACATTAACTTGCTTTTAATGCTAATGTTGAGCTGCTATTACTACGTGTTCATCTGGAAACTGGACAACTACCTTCTGGCTTTAAATGGCACCATAATCTTAGGAGATAGGATTGCAAGTAAGCTTTATATCCACACACTTGCCGCCTTATTTCCAATCATAAGTAGTTATATGTGATTTTTATTAATTTTTATTTCATATAGAAAATTTTCGTCCATTTTACAATCCAAACAAATGTCGTGTAAATTTTGTCTGTCATGATTACGGTTGGATATATTCTGACAGTCTTGTTCATTATTTTAATATTAAGTCTTCACTATTTCGTGTATCCATCAGATATTATCTATCCTTTTCCCAATCAAACTTGTTCCAGTTCAATGATTAGACCCCTTAAGTATTTGATATTTGGCGTGACCAATTCATGGCTTGTAGCAAAAATCATTTTCGGTTTTTACACACTTGAGGACACAATTTCTGTAATGATTTTTACTCTTCTTGGTTTGAATGGAAAGGAAATGCATGTTTCTTTCGGAACCAATAGTCAGTACTACAAAACTTGCTCATCGTTTCGCAGTCCTGAAAACCTTCAAAGGCATTACAGAATATTAGAACTGATTTGGAGCATTCTGCTATCAACAGTTGGGAGAATTGTTCCAATCGCAAATTGCATTCTAGTGCTTATTGTAGTGTACTGCCAAGCTAGTTTTATAGCTCATTTGTCTGTTCTAAGTCCTCTAAACGGAATTATCATTTTGTCATTTATAATAACATGTAAAACTGGTTGGTTGTTGTTTCTTCAAGTTTTATTAAGCATTGAATTAGGGACATCGGGCAATCTTGATTCATGGAAAAGGACATTTCCTACCTGCTGGGGGAATCGGAGATGTTATGTGAGGATGATGAAGTTTAGCAAAAGTTGCCGACCTCTCAAGTTTAACAAAGGTATTTTGAAAATAGGTAGAACATCTGTGCTTAGGTTTCTTGAAGTCGTGATCAAATACACGTTTCGAGCTCTAGTTTTAGTTCAAAAGCACTGAATGGTTGTAAAAAACCTTATGTTTGTATAATTGCTGCATATAACATTACATTTTGTACTGTCCACGAACTAAGTAACTGCTGCTACATCGAGACTCACTTTTGCGATGCATTGAAATTCTAGAATTTAACGTGTTAGTTTAGTCTTAAGAATCATATATCTTTGAAGTATTATCAATCAGACGTCATCAAAAAATAAGTCGACAGCGGTTTTGCCATTGCAATAAACTTTACGGTAATATTTTGTTCCGTTCAGTGCACTAAAACACTTACAAATATTAAACATTTAATAATGGAGGAACTAAAAGCTACAGTCAGGTTATAAAAAGTCCACCATTAAATCCATAATTACACGTTACATGATTTATATTTAATACATGTGTAAAGTCTATAAATACGATGTACCATTCTAATTACTTGAAAAAATAAAATTTTTCATGCATGAGATGGTAAAGCGGAGGTTATAACTCAATAACTCTAAAACAATTCTTAATAATTTTACGATGACACCTTGTTTTGCAATTGACAGCCACAAAGTTTTGATAAATGTTTTTCCATAGAATTTCTTTGAAAAATAAAGGCTTACCTATGTCTTATCCCATATTTATGTGATTTAAAATAAACACACTGATTTATCTTTCTGATGTAAAAAGTGGAAAATATGATAAGGAAAATGTTTCTTGGCCGCTAAACTAAAAAGAATTCCAGCTCGTACAGATTTACTTGTTTGAATTTGAATGTTTTACATATTCTAATATAAATTTCTGTTCATTTACAAAAATTTTGAAAATAAAATGAAAATGCAATCGCAGATTATTATTTTCTTCTACGTGTCAAAGTTTTTATTTCTTGCGTAGTTTTGGAAAAACATTGACTTCTAGGATTTTCGAAAAAAAAATGCTTTAACGGACGTAAACGTTATCGTACGGGACCGAAATTTTGTATGTATACATACTTTTTCTGGGACACATTTTGTATAAATTTCACGAAACTCGAAGACATTGTAGGTTAGCCATGTAAAAAAACTGCTCATTAAAGTGCATCGGAATGTACAAAAAAACATTCCGATACATTCCGCGGTATTTACATAGTAAAAAATGGGATAATTCAACTTTCGACACTATATGCTAGAAACGCTATAAGCAAGGAAACCAGAATTATGCTTTATGGCATGTTGAAATTATGCTTTAAGATTTAAAAATTATGCTTTTTAATGCTTTATAAATTTTTTCACGCAAGCCGTTTATAAAATCTTATACATCTAATTTCATATGGAAAGCAACTAAAAAATATAAAATTAAGTTGATTTTTTAAGAAAATTCAGTTTTTGTATGCTTTTTCTATAACAACCCTCATAATCATCGCTCAATTCCTTTGCAGATATCTCTCCAAGTTTTTTAACTGTAAGTAAATGTCCCTTTTTCCTTTCATCCTATTCTTATCTGGCCTTAATATTCGTTAACAGATTCGTGAGACGTAAACCAACCTGAGCGACGAAGAGGACCGATAGTCTTCAGATGATTTTTAATTGTAGTTTTTTCGATTGCAATGTCTTCAGTACAGAATTTGCAACAAAGTTTTGATTTTGGAAGCTTTCAGTCCATGTGCTTTGTATTCGGAAGCACGTTTTTAAAGCATAACTGGTGACCATTTCAAAAACTTTAATTTGGTAAACGATGAATTTTAAAATAACACCATCTGAGTAAAGAACAAAAAGCAAGCAGTAAAAATTTTGTTGTACTTAATTCGAAGTCGAAAATTTGCATGAAAAATTGATGTTCTGGTCACCTTTAACCATAATAAACATTTCCTGGCTTCAAAAATTGCCAAAATTAGACCAACATCAATGCAAATTTTAGTAATATTTTTAAAAAATAGGAAAAAAACACCATTATTGGTGATTTTTACAGAAAAATATGCCTTATAGATTGAATTATGCTTTATCTTCAAATTATGCTTTATGATGCTTTTATGCTTTATGAAGTTCGCAAAACAAATACCTTTCATATTATCTTTCGTTCATTCCAAACATAAGTTGGAAACCAATAGGTAGAGGCTTCATTATGCTTTTTGATGCTCTAATGCTCATTGGTTTCCTTGTTTATTACCTTCTCACTAAATGAGTGTACCCAATAACCCCATGTGAGGTCGATACACTGAAATGAAACTCGATATCAAACGTTAGTCAGTGGCAAGGCAAATGACGATCCGCCAAGATTGCAATGCAGAAAATATATCTTTTGAGTATTCATTTTATGCATAAAAATGAGATGAGAAGCTAAAATCGCATTTTTGGAGTCGGCGATACAAAGATAATATCTATGCATCTATCTAAGCCTCCCGAGAATTTGACAGTGACAGGTATTTACAAATAATGTATTTTGCAGAAATAAAATGAATATATGTTGAACAATGCATGACACCAGAAGAAACCGCAAATGCATTTTCAGAAGCCACTGTAAATTTATTAAGTGTAACATAAAAAGGTATCGCTCATTTATGAAGAATTTATTATTTATTAACGTATTCTACCTTCTTCCATGACGTCACGACACACCGCACAGCTTTCGTTTGTTTCATTAACCCCATTATTTAATGAATTAAATTAGCTAAAACTCCCTGATTATGTGTTTGAAAATTAGTTTTCTGAAAATGACAATAAAATACGATGAACGTTTTAGTACTAGTGTAGCTTCATAAAATTAAAACTAAACCAATTCAGTGCAGTGTTGAGAAAAAACTGACAATGCAGAAATGTGCAAAAAGAAACGCGATATGGCAGAATTTCTTTGGGTATGCATGGATCCCGTAAGTCACATGGCTATAAAGATTGTTTCCACACACGCGCGGCCACTTTGACAGAGCTCATATATGTCAAACGAATGTGTGAATGTTTTTAAAATTTGATTTTACGAGCGACAAGATCATGACTACTGACTTCTCGGCAAACACTGATTCAATCGGTACTCATTCATTCAAATTTTCGAAAATTCACAATTTCCAGGATATACTGAGGAATACTTAAGAATGAAGAAGCACAGGAAATGCCGTGTACAGCATAATTTTTGCATGGAAATATCTATTTGTCTGTATATATGCGATATACTATAGAGTTCGTTTGGTAGATATTCCGCAATTGTGTTTTATTTTGTTAAAATAGAAGCAATGCATAAATAAATAAATTTTGCCACATTTAAGGAAGTTTAGACTCAAAATTGTATTCCAGAAGAAGAAGATATGCATCGGGATTGTAGGTTTGAATTTTAAATGTGATGATGAAATTCTTTCAAAAGACTTGGATGCATTTTCTTTTGATTTGCATGGACGGACGTGCTATTACGTTTCCATTTCCTTTGTTTCATTGCTGTCAGCAAGAGCAAAATAGTTGACGCCACGAGGAATAACTTTAATTGATCCATAGTCGATTTTAAAATATTTAAAAAATATGCCAGAAGGAAACTTCCATCATCATAAATTTACATTATTTTCGCTCTATACTACTCGATACTCTATTTATTTAGTGTGCAAAATTTTACACGTCCTGTGTGTCTCTGCCTTACATAAAAAAACTGAAGTATGTGATAATGAAATTGAGCCTACTACGTTAGGAGCACCACAGGTGTGAGTGTCCGTAGATGACACACACAATTACGCCGCGTTATCATACTACATATCAAGTTTTGTACCTCCCAAATCAACTTCCTTTTTCTAGTTCCTTCATGATTAGTATAAAAGCGAGTACTGGACTCTCCGTAAGCTATCATTTTCAGACAAGACACGGAGTAATCAATATCTCTTGTGCTACCTGCATTTTTCTTTTACACATTACAAAAAAATTAGGTACACATTTTACCCTCAATACAAAAGTGCATTTGTAGGGAAAACCCTTAATTTTTTGCATGTGTAAAAAATATATTTATTGCAAAGATGCAATTTTGATGGACTACTGCTACTGCAGTCTAGAATTTAAAAGACTAAAATTTACGTCAGGAAAACTAGATCTCACTCTCTCTAATTATAGATTGTTACGTAAAATAGGATATAATATCACGTTGTATTAAGCCCCAGAATCTTTACACATACATATTATTCCACCAACATTAGAAAGGCTTAATCAAAGAGAAAAATAGAGGCAAACTACGTAAAAAGCTTGTAAACGCTCATTCAAAAGAAAATTCACTGACAAAGCCAAGGTGTAACGAATTTTGTTTCTATATATTCCATCCCACATCAAATACTAATAAGAAGGATAGACATAACTACAGTGTCAGTAAGACAAGAATAACAACTTGAAATCATCATTGCATATAAAACTGAGCGCTACTCCAGTCAGAGAAGCACAGTCTCTGAGTTCCTCATCTGTGAGATACAGCCGTCGCTGATCACCAACCAGCCAACTGGCTAAACAACATCAGAGAGCTGATATTAAAGAGCCTACGTAACTTACACTGTCAAAGTTACTTATACTCACATCATAATCAAGAAAAGCCCACGGACCACCGTCCCTTTAAGAACTGAACTTTTTTCGAAGATTTTCAAGATTCGTTGAAAAAAATCTTACCCTTCAAAGTAGAAGTCAATAATTTGCACCTTTTGTTCGTCAATCTATAATATAGTCACAATGGCCACCACTATGTCGACATATCGTATTCATAGTCCGTTAGTCACTAAGTTTTCTCTAATCATCGGGGTAATCGGAGTAACATTATTTTTATTGCAATGCGGGGACGCTTCTCCTAGTATTTTCCGAAATAGGAGTGCAAAGAGTGCAAATACAAATAGTGGCTCGAGAATATTAAGAAGTACGAATAATCCATCCGGACAAATTGTGGGAAGCGTAGACCTAAACTCTACTCTCGATGATGACGGAAAGTTGTGCTCTTCTGCGGGCAGTGACCGGCCGGCCTGCATGAAAGCAGGGTTGAACATGAAAAAGATCAGCTTGGAACTCATTCGCCAAGACATACTTAAGAAACTTCGCTTGGATGAAAACAAACTTCCAAATGTCACCGCCCAAAATTTCGTCATTCCTCCACACTACCTGTCCGAATTTGTTGATATGCAAGGGGATTCTCCTACACGAGACGATAATTATGACGATGAGCACGCTACCACGGAGAAAATCATCGCCTTCTCAAAGCCAGGTTAGTAGTACCTATTTGTTCTGTTGTGACGCACATTCTGCACTAATTATACACACTTACATTTTGTTTTCCTGTTCAGTTTCACATGCAACTCTATTGTATGCACCAATTTTTCCTCTTCCAACTTCTCATGCATAAAGACTATGACGTACTATTATAAACAAAGTAAGAATCATTAAAGGTCATGTCATGCTGATAATCTGCAAATTCGCACAGTTAGACTGCAGAGATTTTAATTTCCAAAGAACAACTCAAACACCTACACATTTACCTGCAGCCCTAAAACCTATAGTAGTCTAAATGCGACTTGGGTCAACGTATCATGTCTAGATTAAAGACTTAAATTTAGCCTGTTTTGTCATATACGATGACTAATATGTTGAGGGCGTTTTGTTATTGTCCCATTTGTCTGTTAACACCGTTGTCTGTTGTCTCGCTGAGGATAGCAATTCACTAGAAACAAAGCAAATCAGTTCTGCAATGATGCTTTGTACAAAAGAAAGTAATGAAGATGTGTAGGCATTTATAACGGAGGTAATGAGTAAGAAGGATTGAGTCACGTCTACATAGCCAGTTTTATGAATCCTCTCAATAAATTTCGGAGATTGAATAGATGATTTCTAGACAATTGGGACATACACACTCTTTTTTGTGAATACATATAATTATGGAATCATACAATGCTGAGGAAATGAAATAGCGTTGCACTGCAGTATTAGGGGTTCTAAATTAATTGCCAGTTGTCGGTCACTTAATAGTAATCAAGGTGCATATAATGAGGGTGGTAGCTGTCTGTCTCTACTCATCATCAGTTTTCTTTTTTCAGAAATTGTGTTGCACAGCACCTTGTTTGCATGAGCCGAACTCGTTTGATGTGTTAGTGCACTCAGAAACCAATATTTATATTTTTGTCGAGGCGACTGGCTAGCATATATTTGATATTATACAAAATGCAGTGGAGGCTTTCGTTGATAATCATCGAACTGTGTAAAAAAGTAATAATGATAATTTTTGCAATTGTTCATATATGGATGCAGGAGATACATAGCATATTATTCACATGCTATGTAGGTATATTTCCTTATAGATTCGATCGTCTGATTCGCTCATAGCAAAATGAGTTAATACGAAATCATCATAGTGCTAGTATCCAATCGGCTACATATTGTGCATCATCGTCTCATCTCATCATAATCACACATTGTACGCAACAAACCGTTCTGCTTGATGCCGAACTGTTTGAAGTTTGAACTCATGTAAAATGGTCACGAACTAAAAGGATTTTAGGCAAGCAAGAAAGCAATATGAAAGGTCATAGGATTGTAGGCTGTGAATGCATCATTTCATCGCATCTACACGTTATTATAACTGGTCTGTAAAAAGCAGGAACGATTTTTATGCAAGAAGAAAGAGCAACAGCAAAAAATGAAATCCAGAAGAGAGAGCCAGGGAGAGACAGAGAAAGAACGAGACTGCGCACACCAAACAGATGGGTACGAAAATGTACATAATAATATGATTATTATATACATCTTCTGACAAGACAAGTCCCAGACTGAAAAAAAAAATCATTGGCCATGCATGCCTGCTGGCCGGCCCTGAATCGTGATTTAGCAAATTAGGATCGTTTACATTTTACCCTAAACTAAGAAGGGTAAGGAGAGCAGTATAAACACCAAATGCACTCTTCTAGAACGTCTGTTAAGCTTGTCATGCCTCCACATAATTAGTTTGCATTGCAAAAAGAGGCTGCAAAGATGATCCTGTATTCCTTTTTCTTGGAGGAAAATAGAGACACCAACAGCAAAAGTACAACAACAATAATAATAGCAACACCGACACAGCCGTGCATAAACACAACACTGAAGTTTTCACTAGCCTAGCTAGGCCAAAGCCCTTGATTATTGTATTTAAGCCAATTATCATCGTCACCGCTGACCGTCGGCGGCGGCGAGATACTCTTTGGGGAAGCATACCAGATTGTCTGGTTTTTTACTCACTGAACACTGAAGAGTATAATGAGAGAAAATCGTTCCATAGTGGAAGAAGTCATGACAAAAATGCCCATAACCTCAGTCAGTCTGACTTTTTATTGTACAAAATTTGATAACAGCGGTAGACCAATGTAGCATTTAAAAGTAAAGCCCCATTCCTCGATGTCATTTTAAAGCTATAAGCTCAGCCAGACTGATAATTATTTTTACGATGTCGGCGAGTAATGTCGATTACACGGGGGAAGTTCTACTTGTTGGTAGGCTTGTCTTTTTGTGTACACATTCCCACCTACACCTGAGAAATGAGTATCAGGTTCTTTTTTAAAGCAAAAGATGCTGATTTTAAGGCTGAACCATTAGTTTTCTGGGTGGTTGATAGTAGTAGGAAACCTTAAAATAGAAATGTGTGTACACAAATTATTATAGAGTCATCATGAGGCTGACGCATGAACGTTCTACTGCACTCGAACAGATACAAGCAATCAACAAGTTATTTTTGAGTTCATGATTTTGTAACAAGCATATTTTGTTATGATTAGGGTATTATTTTCACTGATTGCTACTTATAGACAAAATAATGATGTATTATACTCGATGTGACTGGCATGCCAATATTGACTCTTTTACAAGTTGTTGCTCATCGTCTTGTTTACAAAGGCAAAAAACCAAAGAAAAGTGGTGCTTGTCTATTTGCTAACAACTACGCGTAATCAAAAGATTTTATAGTCCCTTTGAAATGAATGTTACAAGAAGCACTCAATTAATTTTCTCACATAGTACGGCTTAATAATAGAAATGAGATAAATATTTTTGTCATAACTTTTGAGCTGACATCAAATGATCTGTGTACGCGAAGTGAGAAAAACTGGCCCGTGGCAACTACTATCTGGTAGATATAGTTGTGCTGTGTACATGCGTGCCTGCTTGCTTTTGTGTATACCCAAAGACTTCTTCAATTTCCAACGTTTTCAAGTTTCAA
Source organism: Willowsia nigromaculata (assembly GCA_034700605.1). Lineage (NCBI taxonomy): Eukaryota > Metazoa > Arthropoda > Collembola > Entomobryomorpha > Entomobryidae > Willowsia > Willowsia nigromaculata. The sequence goes on from JAQIXX010000044.1 coordinate 12,016, forward strand.
GTACAAGGTGGTATTTTAACTCAGGTTCATTTGATCGTGCTGTCAATAATTTCATTATTATCACTTTGTAAATACTTTAGTGGACCATCAAAATATCTTCTTTGGGTTTCTTTGCCCGGTTCAAACTACTCGTAAGCTTGAGAAGCGTCTTCCAATTGAAAAAATTGTATACGAGATACATGATGAAATTTTTGTACGAAGTCAATCATTTTGCATTGCATATAATTGGGCTGACGAGAGATTTGCATTGCCCCCATTCATAAATTTCCTGGTAGAGGGTGACCGTTAGGACTATTGTAGAAGGCCAGTGTTTTCCCTGCATCTGCGTATCATACAATATTTTAAAAAATTCCAAAACTCACAAACTTTCCGTATTTCAAACTGAATAATATACATATAATGAATCATGATACAAGTAAGCAGTCCTATTTACAAACCATAATTTTATAGAAATCCAACTGATAATGTTTTAGGGATTAATGTGCTGAAATCTTAAAGTTTCAGATAAGATATGACGTGTGTTTGCAGGAGCAGAATTTTAATGAGAAGATTCTATTTCATGATATATCTGTCTCAGCTAGGATTTTTCCAGCAAACATGCAATAAACATTATATAAAGTATAAATGGCACAGCACTGCACATGAAATTAGTTTGTACTCACTTAAAAAAAGAATGCTTGCCACAGAATCAGATTGAAATCTAACAAATGGCTTATTTTCAGCAATCAACAGATTACACAATGTGAGTTTTACTCTTTCCCACGCTTTTGCAGCATACATGCATATAAAAATGTGCCAAAAAAATAGATGCATTAACAAAAACCATTTTGAGGATACCAGCTTCAAAGATGACGTAGAAATTCTCAAAATATTGCTGTCCAGAGCATGTGGCTACTTGACATGTGACTTGAGTAAACGCAAATACCCCAACTATTATTATGATTATGAATTACCTATTCGTGTTTCATTTGAGTGGGCCGTCGTGTGATGCGTGAAAGTTGGCAGAGTTGCTCCAGTAGCGATAAAACAATGAGCGATTTTTGACCGTTGCTATACAAAAGATCACCCTGATCATTCAAGAAAGCAGCAAATTGGACCATGTATTCATTGAATATAGCAAAGTGAACTTCTGTGCGGGTGTAATCAGTCACTCACATGGCACAATTCACTCATAATAATTTTTACTATATTACGATACAACATACTGTGTGGCTGCATCCACCTCGACTATATGCTGCTATTTTTGGGCACTGGGTACGATTGTGTATGTGCTGGTTAAATAGGATAACTAAGTGTTTGCCAAGTGAAGTATATAAACTACTTATAGCACAGCATGGGTTTATAATGAAAACATTATCAAGTGTTGCCTCCATGTTGGTATACTGGTTACACGACGGCTTCACTGCTCTCGTGTGCTTAGAAGCGAAAACTCTCAACAACTTGCCCCCGTTGACCACTCTAAAAGAATGTCACTCGTGTAATTTGAGCATCATTACGTGGGTTATTTGCATGCAAGCTCGTTGAAATGAGATATTATATTTCCCCAGCGAAAGTATTCATCAGCGTGAAATATTCATACATTGTACATTTTCATTTCTCCTGTTACACAGCAAAGCCTTTATTGAGTGCACCTTAAAGCATCCAAATGAAGTTAAGGGAATTGAATGATTGACGCTTATTTAGCCTCTTGACAAAAGCTCTATTCTAGCGCTCCTCACTTCTCTTCAAATGCCTATAAATGTGTTTATATTTTGTATATTATTGCCTAGTGAAAGTCGTGTGTGTACAGAGTCAGGATGAATTATACTATTAATTTATTTCATTTTCATTATCTCTATCAGTGGAATATTATAATGCATGGGAGAGGATGAGCAGAAGTAAAAAAAAAAGTAGCATGCATTTTTCACAGTTACATTGGCAGTAAGCTGGATGCCACGCACGCTACACATTATTTTATCATCTCGGCGGCTGCTGCTGGTTAAGTTAGTGAGCCGGATCGCCTTTTGCTGACCTTTGCCTTTTGTTTTTGGTGTCTCATACAAAGTTTGTCAGAATGAAATGTTACAAGACAAGTGCAGCCACAATTTAAATTTATGAATATTACCATTTTCTCCCCGTTATCACATAAAAATCGATTTTGATTTACTGCTGCTGAGTAGAAAACTCAAGCAAAGTACCACACATTCTTCCTCACTGGTAACATTGTAGGCGACAATGGACTTAGCACTTTCATTCAAGTGATAAATTATTATAATTGTAATGTACAGCAATCATTTTTCACATTAACAAAATCGAGCCGGCAGTTTCTAGTTACATACTTGGAGAATGCATGAAACGATTGCTAGTAGTAGTGTGTATTAATTCTTCTGTATTAAATTCCAAACAAATTATCATGCGTCCATGCGTGTAGCAACATCAGGGCAGATAAAGGTTAGATGGCTTCTGACAAATTTGTTTTGCAGCAAAAAAAAAATGTTTAAAATGTCTACCAGGTTGTAATCACTCGCTAGTTTTTGCATAAAAACGCATCCAACTTATCCCATTAGCAGCTTAATATGTTTCAATAGGTGCACACTTTGTAGTACGCTACAGATGACATTGGTGCAAATGTCAAAGTCAAAAGCCCTGACCACAATTTAATTACAATAAATGGTCAGCGGGAAAAGCTAGTTAATTTTCTATACGCGTCATATTTCTTTCGGGATTATCAGTCGTTGTCAGTTACTCTTTCATGACTGCATACCTTCAACTGATATTCTGAGCTTAGCTATCGGAACGAAATGGAAGCAGAAGAAGAGTCATTTTGCAGCTATAAATACAAAATGGTTACTTTATGTCAACTCTAATGCACTCGAGTGATATCGAAATGGTGGTAGTGGCAGCGAGTTCAATAACTTTCTCAGAAAAATACCGTGTGTTCGCCTATGATGAGGTTCATGATGATGAGCAATGTGTTCTCTGATGGTCTGAAGAAAGAATGATTGGGGTGACATGAGAGTTCGACAGCAGAACACGCGTGCGCATGAAACAATCTGATTAATGAGAAAAAATCATTGACCAGATAGGCGTCGTATGGTCGTGATGAATCTGAACAGTTGTCACATAAATGATAATTCATGCTAATGACAAAAACACAGTACAATGTAACATATATGATGTATCACAGATCACAGCTAAAATTAACGCATTGATGTTTTTCCTTTTATTTAGAGCTTTTCAAAAGTCATAACGGGAAACCAACTAAGAGCTTTCATCATTTCTCTTTCTCCGAAAAAATGGCCAACATGCGAATTGAAAGTGCAACCTTGTATGTCTATGTAAAGTATCTTCCTTCTCATGATGCAAAGGCCGATCCCAAGAATGCCAGCTTCAACATCAGGATATGGGAGCGCATACAAATAAGTGGAAATAAGGAGGATTCTCCAGTGTCAGTGGACTATGGGTATGTGTGCATTCTTAAGTTGTTGTTTTTTTGTCGGATTTTGAAATGTAGTAAATAAGTAGGTACGATAATCAACAAAAGTGTTCGGATTCCAAGCCACGATTTCATTATCAATTTATGTTATGCTGTGTTTGCAGAGTGTTCAAGCATAAAACTTCTAGCATCATGGCACATGGGCGCCACTACAAATCGAAATGGGTTCAAATTGATATTCGAGATGCCCTCACCAAGTGGCTCATCGGCTCCGTTCCACCGTCCTCAAGAAAGATTACATTGGCCATTGATGCTGTTGACTCCGCTGGCAACCCTAGTCGAGAGGTCGCCGTTGTTGGTCCTGAAGAGTCAGATGTCAACACTGTAAGTTCATAACTTGTTGTCTATCATTCTTTATTCCACCTTCTCTGTTTTTTATGCTGAGCATGCGTCTGGTTCAGCTTATTATGATGAGTGTACTCATTTTCCTATTCATTAAATGGCTTTGTGTACCTATCTAAATAATAGTACTAAAAGTTGTTATGTCTGTTTCGAAACCATTGTTTATAATTATTGTTCTGTTTTGTTTTCTTTTGCTCATAGCAGTTCCCTTTTTTTGAGGTTCATGTAAGTGAGAGTGGACGCAGTCGTCAGCCACGAAACATTGGCATGACTTGTGACGAAAATTCTAAAGAAACACGATGTTGCAAGTATCCCCTGACGGTGGATTTTGAAGAGTTTGGATGGGATTGGATCATCGCTCCCAAGAAATACGATGCTAATTACTGCTCAGGTGAATGTCCTTTTGCATTCCTTCAGAAGTACCCACATAATCATATAGTTCAACAAGCAGTACCATCTGGCGTGGGTGGACCGTGTTGCGCAGCGAGGAAAATGTCATCTATTTCAATGCTGTACTTTGATGGTGATTCCAACATTGTGTACTCCGTTCTTCCAGGAATGGTAGTTGAAAAATGCGGCTGTTCATAATAACTTAATTTTAATTTTAACTAGGTTTTTTATTCAAATATTTTCTCCATAACTCTTAATTTTTTTAACATGATGAATATAAAAATAGATATATTTTTCCTACAATATATTTTATAGGTCTCACATACGTTAGGTTAAGCACTAGTTGTAGCATACAACTTCATTAGAAATTATTAGTTGGCTCAATTGGTCTCGACATTTCATACACAAACCGACAAACCTTTAATCATAACAAATTTCGGCTTTTTGAATAGTATTCGTGTAGATCACCTAAAACCGTAAATTTCTTGGATGTAGCGACAAATAAGATAATAAGGTATATTTCAGAATTGTTTTTTTTTTACTATTCATCCCGACTTTGTTGGCCCAAAGTACAAAGTTCTCAGTTGTAAACTCATGGCAAAAAAATCTCATTGTTAAATCATCATCCTTGCGTTGGTGATGGTTCATTTTTATTAGTGTTACTGTAAAGTAATCAACGTTCATAAACTGCCATGAATGAAACCGGAATGAATGGAGCAGTGGTTATTAGCTGCAAATAGAAATGTATAATACAGTAGAATAGGACTTGACATGCTACAGAAATGTGAAGGTTTCTTCATCAATGATCTTGTTTCATTTTTATGAGCACATAATAATGATAATTATACCCTCTCAACTTTGTGCAGAATGTTTTCTTCGTCCTGGAACTCATTTTACCTCGAAAATCACGCCATTAAAATAGCATAGGATATGTATGTATTGTCATTAAAACAGAAAGTAGCATTTAGGTAGCTTAAACATTCGATGATAAGGTAGTAGATTAGGTACATGCTGTATATTAGATGCTTTTCATGTACAGTTTATAATATTGCGAATAGAGTTTATCAGGTTTCATTTACGAGCAGCAGTTACTAGTTGGTAGTGACATAAGGAATATTAATATGAAATCTTACTAAGTGACGGAGCAAATGTAGATGTGTCAATTAGGATAAACTAAATTTAGCTGGAAAGAAATGATACGTTGAGTTTGTTAAACTTTGTTGTTGTCGCACCGTACTATGATTTTTGCTCTATTATTGTATTCGTGATCATACATGAAGCTGTTCTTTCAGTACACGTGTTTACGTGTTTTATGTACGAGTCTTTCAGACTTATTATTATACTATTGAAATGCACCCCATGACTGATTCTAGTAATGTTTTTAAGTGATTAGCAAAGAAACGGTTCTTTGGCACAGGAAACGCAGTGTGCAATTTACGGATGCGTATGTCGTGAATTGTGAAGAATAGAAGAAAGCAATGGAGATGATAATGGTATTTGATAACAGAATGATGTCTAAGGTTTGTTGGAAAGATGTAAATGGTTTGAAAGGAATGCGTAATGTGTTTTTTCGCATTTCCCAGAATTTAGTCAAACAAAAAGAAGTGTCATTGTATATACCTACATAATTAACTACTCCACAGAGAGATGATGTTTGAACAATAAATGCTTTTCATCGATTATCATCCGACATGATTACTAGAAAGGAAGGTTGACTGACTATTAATATACTCTAAAATTGTAGGCCATTTTGTAATGTAAAACTGATTAAGTTTACTTTTAACAATAGTTGAAGGAATGGCACACTGCTTGTGAATAACACTTTTACCTCAAGCTTTGTGAATTATCTTTTGTCTTAAGAATGTTCTGGATTATGTGAGCTATAAGAGTATGTTTGGAGGAGACTGGGTTTGCAGTTTCAGATAAATATTATGTTTGTTGGTATTTTATATCTGATCGTGAGTCTGATTATTGACATAGAGGAGAAGTGCGGGATAAAAAGAGAGAAAAGAAATGGGACATTTATTAAAAGTTCTCAGCAGTTAAGTCAGTGTTTTAGGGCTCGAGGTTCTCAGTTTGACAATGAATGAATGTATGCGTATTAATATATTATTCTAACAATAAGTACTTTCTCAATCGTTAGCAAAGAATTGTACATACAAACAGTTATATAGTGTGTTTGATTTATGCTGTATTATTCCTTATTTTTTCTACCGATGCTTACAGACCCTTTTAGCCTTTTGCTTTATTTGAATGTGATAAAAAACTGAAACGAAATATGCTGAGATGATTAAGGCAGTTAGTCAAAGGCAAACTCGCTGTAATTTAAGAATGAGTCAACTTGTATAAATTGTATAGATGTATGGATAGTGTGTGCAATCGTTAAGCTAATATTATCATTAACCTTTTAGTTAAGTAGAATAGTGTATTAGAAAGTTTAATTTTATACATGTTCCACTGTAAAAATGTTTTCCTTATTTAGTATTACTGTACACAAATCAACGCGCATATTTTACCTGAGAAAAACATGCAACTACACACTTAACTGCACACAAAAGAATAATCGAAAATGTACAGAAATGAAATGTATCAACAAAAATCAAATTAAAAGAATCGATTTAAACGTATTATTAAATTAATATTTTTTGAGTTATGAAAACATGCAAACATTTATTTCCACATATTATGCATTTATTTTGTTGTACGAAAAGCATCGACATTATCATAATCTATTATAATGGCAGTGGAAAAAGGGGTTTTCATTGAACTGATACCTATGATTTTCACATTTGCACATGCGCTACATATATTTGTCTTTCATATATTTTTAGGAGTGCTTGGCATTTCCTTTATTTGCACAAAACAATTTTTATTTTTTACCATTAATGTCCATTTCACAATAACATACTTAAGTTGATGTCAAAGAGTTCTGAAAGTTCGTTAACTGTTGCCTTGAATGGGTCATTGCATTAGAATATTTACAGTACAGTACATTTTGTTTACTTTTACAAGATGGTGAAATTTGCGATTAAACACGCATATCCCTCCCAAGACATTTTATTGTGCCTGCTAATGATTTTCGGGGAAATTCTCTTGGCTCATTGGACATGAGACGACATTTACCGATGAAAATACAATTTGTATGAAATTCTCTAAACATCCTGGCAACATTTTCTTATCATTAAAGCTTTCTCACTATCAACGACGATAATATGAATGGAAGAAATGGTTTTAATACAGTGGTGAACTCTAGTCATTACTATTTTGTAAACATCACATGTCAAAATTGTCTTGATCGCTAAGCTTTTAAAATGCCTTTTCTAAGAAGAATGTTACCATCAATATGAAGTATATTTTATACATTTTTACAGTACAGTTTTAACTGTAAAGGTTTATTCTCAATTCAAGAGTCATGAATATTTGCATGATAGGTTATGTGACCGACGACGACAAGAGGGACGAGGCGACAGCTAAGAAAAAAGTTTGAAAATCCTTTATACACAGCTCATTCAATTGTCCTATACTACTACAGAGTATCCTGTTTCGTGATAGCTATCTCTGCAGAAAATCATAATCATCTTTTTGGTAAAACAGACAGGAAACTCCATTCCTTGACAATAGCATTTTTTTATTCATTTTCTCCATGAGTAAGCAAACTAACATCTTTTAAAGCAGTTTAATCTAAAGCAGTTTTAGATACATGGCTAATGAGGATGGTAGAAAGTCAAGCTCTAACCCCGCCTTTTCAATGACACATCATCATCACCAAGTTTAGACTATGTCATTTGTAATTTTCATCAGTTTTTCTCCGCGCTTGTTCATCACAATCACAATATTCATTCATGTCTTCTCAAGGATTCTACGTGTAATATTACACTTAATAGCTTATTTAGTAATGCGAAATATACTTTTTCTTTGTGGTGGTCTAACAGGTAGCATTTCTGAGTGAGATATTAATGATTTTATTGAATTATGTACTGCGTAATAATATGTAGTATACCAGGCTTGAATATGAATTTAATGTGTTGCAATTGTAATTTGATGGTTGTATTTTTCTTTTCATGATGCTCTAAACACATTTCTTTCATTGATAAAGTAAGTTTGCGTGTTGTGGCTCTTGAGTATGTTGAAAATAACAAAAAGATTATAATATGTAATAAAACTGATGTAATAGAGATACACAATTTATTAGCATCTAATTTAAATGAGGCTTGTTATCTAATGGTAAACAAGGATATAATAGCAATAGGGATGCTGATAACGATTTCCTTTGACGCAGATGACCTGGATCCTGAATGCCAAAATGCGAATTTACTATTTCTCAACAAATTGAATTAACTTTTGACATCCGGTCGAAAAACTTATTTTTCTATTCGAGCATAACATAACGTGATCTCTCATGTTAAATACAACATAACGGATGGAATAGTAGAATAATTTTATGCCTTGAAAAAAGGTGGAGTGGAGAGTATTGAGACATGCAGAGAGGAAAAGTAAATACTTATTATTTAACATTATGATTTCATTAGTACGATTTCTTTCAGTTTTCAATATTTAATTTCTGCCATCGTATGATGGTTGATAGCCACATATTACCGTTTAATCTCCCGTCCTGGACTGGGATATTCATTTTAACTTTGCGAAAGTATTCTGGTATTAAGAATCTTGATATACAAATTTTCCTCCAATTAGGGACGATGCTGACATGGGGGGATTGTGCAAATATTCATCTCTAAATGTGACAAATAGATCAAGGGGCTTTATGGGAAGGATGGTGAGATTTAGAGCTCTTACAGTATTATATATTAAGTAACCCCACTGTAAAAGGAATAAAGTTTTCGAAATTATGTGAATTCGATTAGTATAATAGCAGCTGTATGTTTGAAATATCGCTGTTTGTTTTTGTGCCGGAAAATCCATTTTGCATAATACTTAATTCTACAGTTTATTAATGCAGTCTTGTAACACTTTCCTGTAGCAAAGTCAACATTTTACTGGAAGACTGGTTTGAGTCGTAGTTGCATATTACAAAAATTGTTGAAGAATTAATACGCAAACTCGTGTAACTTATTTGACAGCGTCCTTGGAAGCATCCGACCATCTTACCATTAAATCAAATTAATTCACTCTCTACTTTCGCAATTTCTGTTTTCATAACTTATATAAATAGCCTGGATGGTGACAGATGAATTTTATTTTTACCACAATACTGCTCGTGTGCTTTTATCGCTGCTAAATCAGTTTACACCTTGTACAGTAACGTGACATGAAAATTTCATACATTTTTATTATGCACATAAAGGAAGGAAAATCATTGTCATTATATTTTATTCACTTTCGGATGGCCTTTCTTTTGCTTTCAATGACACCCACATGTGTCGGCCACCATGTCAACGTATTGCTTTAATACTACGTTATCGTCATCATCATAATACAACAAAGATATGGGCAAAAGCTTTGTAGGGACACAACACGGTCTGCCAACGTCAGGAGCTAAGGATAGTTCATGGGCAATGCTTTGCAAAGTGGCATGATTTGTTGGAGTGACTTCATGGCTCAAGGGAAAGATACATGGGCCGGTACAATAAAATGCGTTGTAACCTTTCGGAGAAATAATCCATGATGACCATCCGATTGCCTCAAAACTTATAAATAGGTCATGTTTGCTACAACTGGTTATGTTTCTCGGATGTTCTGCCGTTGCGTCAGTCGTTTCTCCGTGTTCGGTCTGGTTCTTTGAGCGTCGACTACGAAATCTACTCACAGAATTAGGATGGCGAATGTTGTTGTGGAACAGTAAAGAATGATGAAAGCGAGGACTTTCTAGGCCTGTAAAAACATTGTTATGTAAAAAAAAGCATGTAATAATCTATACAATGCAGGATTTATGAAAATAATGACTATCACTATCAAACTAACTTGAATTTGGGATATTGGGCAGAATTGGAGCAGAATTGTTCTCCTCATTTCCGTCGTAATTGTCATCTTTCTCCTTTGATTTCTCTAATGGCCTGCTTTTCTCCGATTTCTCTCGGCTCATTCTATGGTTTGCACCTACAGGTTGGAACAAGTTTTTCATTCTCTCCACTTCTGAGTCGTGATTAAAAAGTACGAGGATGGGCTGTTTGTTGCTCTTCTCTCCCTCGATTGCATCCGATCGCCGAGAAAAGATGACAGGAACTCTATCGCCCCCAAGGCTCGTGGCTGCCACAATAAAACCTAGGTTTGGCTTTTCTCCTTTAATCCATTCCATTACCGTCTGAACAAAAGAGGGTTACATAAAATAAGACGTCACTCGACACATAATGGAATCTTTTCAAAGGATGTCTTATAAATAGGCATAATAAACACAGTCGTCACTAATTTTTTTGAAGAAATTAAAGAAAGACGTAAATTTACTGGGAAATGAGCTTTTTTTCTTGTTTGCATCAATGCATTAACTGAAATGGCAATCATGTTTACAAATAATTTTTATTATTATACTGTAGAACTAGTTCGCTATCACAAATTATATGAAAATCAAAGTGTGTCAAATTAGTAAAATTACTTGGGTCAAAATGACCAACCTGTCTTAATGCAGACTAGTTAGATCAGGTCATGTAATGTGCTGTGGCATTGATGTGCCCTACTTACCTGAGTTACATTGAAAACTTCCCATCCAGACCCAAGGGCTGGCACGTAATGGACTCCAAGTAGCTTGTGCAAATCTGGAATTCCTACATTTCTTGAGTCTGTAACCTGGTACAGACTTAGAATGTAAAACGGTGTTAAATACAGGGATGGGTGCAGTCTATCATGTGGAGTAGGTTTTCTGAAGAGATGTAGTTCCGCCTCAACAACTCTCTCTGTCTCCTTTAAACTACCATTAGCAGTCAAATTGAAATAGAAGAAATCATATCTGCTGCTATTGCGCTCCATGAAGGACCTAATGATATGTGCACTATAAGGATTTTTGGCTCTGGTGACACCGTATGTGTCAGTGACGGTGTTATACAGGTCAATCATAAACTCGGGTGCTGGACCGAACTGATCTCCATCCTTCGTCAAAACGCTGTCATCTTGCATTCCAAATATCTAAACATTGGTCAATCATATCATAATCTTAACTCAGTAAAGTCAAAGACATGCATGATCTGCAGTCAAGTCTTAAATATACCTGCATTAGTCCCCGAATAGCTCTTCGTTTTACATGCCCCACCTTGTCATCAATTCCATCGGACGAGTCTAGGGTTTCTCTAGTAGTCTCAAGTTTCTCCACCTGTAAACCCTCGTTTGCACTTTCGTATGCCGTTTCTTGAGAGATGCCAGGTATCTTATCTGGCACGGAAGTTGTGGTGACAGCTATATCGCGCGTTTTTGTTTCGCTTTTTGTGTCATCTAGAATTGGATCTGCTGTTGACGTTTGTGTGTTGTATCCGATGTCAGACACATTTTCTGTAGATGTGATCTGTAACTGTAATTCACTGCCACATGTCCCATTATTGCTAGCAATAATCACAATGAGAAAAAGAAAGCACACCCCATCAGAGAAATCACGAGACTTGTCGATCTTTTTTGGAGCTCGTAACTTCATTTTTATCACTTTTATGATTTCAACTCACACTACAAATGATATCGTAATGCTAATAATATGCATGAAATGCAGACAACGGTAAAAAGGTAAGTGCTAGGATTTGCAAAATTATTGTCAAATATTGAGTTTTTGTAGATGTGCATCGTATGAGAGAGAAAATGCAATTGACACAAGGTGCTAATGGGCAAGCAGATTTTAAAATGGAACACCCACTCTGAGTCGTTGGGGCTTACAAATTTGATATTTGATAGCATGCATTATGCACCATCATGACAAAATGGCAAAAAAAATATTACGGATTCACCGCAGAAGAACAGAAGAAATCCGTGGCCCGTTTTGTCTATATATCGTCATGTAATCTTGTAGTATAATATTATGTTGTAGCGTTTCTGGGTGTTCTACACTTGACGCTGAATAGTGTTGGTGATGAAATACTATAAATCTTTCGTTAAGCAGTTGGCGCCATGATAATTATGACCCTGTGGCCGATTCCAAAAGGTCCAAATTGTTTGACGTATCGCATCGTCTTATTACTTGTACATTTGGTTTATCACATACCTATAATGTTCATAATGCACCCAAAAAGTGAATGATAAATAGAACGACTGAAAAATGGTAGTGTGAAACATCAAAAGAAATACGAGGAAGAAATGATCATTGCTTATGGCAGTTGGCTTGACATGAAGTCTCATAATAATACCAGTTGGCATTCGGCCCATCATCATCATCATCGTGCCCACTTAGAAAGAGCTACATTTTCTATAAAAACCATTTCAGATATAAATACACAAAAATAAAATTCTATTAGTTGCGATAAGATGAATCTTTTTACGTCTAACTTCTTTAATTCGATAATAATGCAAAACCAGGAGAGAACGCAAAAGGAGTAAGTATCTTATGTTTTGGATCGGTTTGTACATCCGTCAGATAGACGGAGCTGGAATTTTAATAACTTGATTGTGTATCTAGTGAAATCGATTAAATTCGCATCACTGTAGGTTAATGCACATTGTAATCAGAACTATAAATGATAAACCGCTGGAAAGTGAGTCCATATAGTTATGCATTTCATAATGATCACTACTTGATTCAATGAAGCTAATATTCTGCAATCTTAATACAGCGTGTTATCATACTGTCCCTGCATTTTCATTAATCTGAGTTTTAGTGCGATGCATGAACTTAACAATGATAATATACGTGTTAAGTGTCATTGCTACAGTTGAACAATTTAGTATGGCATAGTCAATAAGATCTCATGACAAGGGGTATTGTTCGTCGAGTGTGTAGCATTTGACACTCATTGTGGTAAGTTTGCCCAAAAGGCCATATTTTTCCCTCACCGTGACATTGTCACTGTTTTCAGATTAAATCTTTCCTTTTATTTTCTATAGTGTCTTTATGTAAAAATGCATGATCACAGAAAAGAAAACAGAATTTTCTTCAGGTCCGGGTAGTAATTTATAGTCAGACAGAGTGTCATCGAAAGAGACCTTGAGTCAAGGTAATTGTTCCTAAGAATTTAATTTGTTTTGCTAAAATGGTGGCTGATATTTAAACCCTTATACAATTCGGTTCAAATAGCATTAAAATATCATTCATTAACTTACGTCAACATGCCTCGTCAAAGTCATGTAATGCATTTTGAGGTGTAATTTTATGAAAATGAATGAATGTTTCACACGTACGTTAGTTATACAACATGGTGCAAATTTAATTCATAAAACATGAAAACAACACAGAATCCAATATGACATGTAAAAAAGCAGTAAAATTTTCTATTTTAACAACCACTAAATAACGGAAATTGATTCTGTCAAACTTATCTTGTAATTGGAGAATGCCCTGTAGGCATTACTGTAGTCAAATTTATCAGGTATAATAATATGATGCTAATAAGACTTGTTTCACGTGTCAGCGACATCCGCAACCTGTCACTGATACAATCGTGTGCTTCTTCCCGTTAACGTCCATGTATGAGTGAGAGACAAATTTCGTAGCTGAACATTTGCTAGTTCCCCCAGTCAGTGTGGACAGACAAGTTCCGTTATTAGTATTCGACCTTTAGAATTAAAAATATTTCCTACATATTCCGGTTGAAATATACAAATAACATAAATGCATGAATGAACTGAAAATATTAGAAACGGTTATTTTTACTGGCTGTATAGCCAAAACCTGGGTAGGGCTGCGTCAGCGTCTTATTCGTAAATAAGTTATAAAAACGTTCATTCATGCAGTGAAAATATATCGAACTATTTTTTTCCCAAAATCTAGTTGTAAACAAGAAAATATGGGTGATTTCTTACCAAAGAAGACATTTTGAGGCCATCGGTACATCACTACTACAGCTGCCACTGCAGCGACCAACGTCAATCACCTTGTTTTCACATAATTCAGAGAAGGGTAATTTATTAATGAAAGACTTGTCACTTGCTGGGGACAATGATGAAAAAGTATGTTTACGTAACCTCCATTTCATATTAAATCATTTTGTACCTTTGTCAAAGGACCCGATGCGGAGTTGTCAATCAAAGGAGCCATTGCTGGAACTGTATCCATACTCCTGTTCACACTCTCAGTGACACTAATGTTGTTTGCAACAGAGTTATATAGAGTGTTTATTAAGTCGGTTTTAGCAGTAAAAACGTGGGTGTAGTCATACACTTTGAAAAACTTCCTGACCCGATAGCATTCTCCTACACATTGACATTCATCAATGACATTCAAGCAATAAGCCCCATTAGGGCCTTCCATAGATATTGTTCGATTTCTAATAGGACGGCATGATGGACGATGTTCTGCCAAATTATCATCGCATGAACCAAGGCATTGTCCGATATCGACATCCTTTTCATATGGAGTACCAACGTGAATCTTGACCACTGACGGGTATCGCTGACAGCCTCGTTGGGGATGGTTAATACAGTCGCATGATTCAATGACGTCAATTTCTTTTACCTCACCCGAAAGATCATAATAGCTTTCCCGTTTCACCGAATTTGGTAAACATAATGATTGTAAGCAGGATGTGGACATTCTCGGAGTATATTCGTTTTGGTCATCAGAATTCTCATTATTCTCACCAGATGCAGTTGAAGAATCCGGCTTCACAGAGCTCTGGCTTTGTAAGCTTAGAAAAATCTTTAAAATATACGAAAAGTTTCTTTGATTAATTGCATTCACATCTACGCTGTTGACATTGGTATCCGGCTTTAACCTCTGTATGCAAAGCGTGATCAATTGCATCACTAAAAGCATCATCTTGAGATTGAATAATGTGCATATTTACAGAATTACAGATGCAGACTTCAAATAAAACTTTTTTCTTCCCACCTATATTACATAAAATGAGATCGACGAAATTGGATACATGATTTCAACCATTTGGAAATGTAAGTTGTCATATGCAAATTTAATTGCTAATTCGTGCGACATGGTAAATACGTGTTGACAGCATCCCATAGTATTTAAAGCTGGGATTTTTTACAAAAAAAATTGCATACTAATCGTTGTCTGGAATGGAAAAAATACAGCGACATAATTGCGCTAGCTTACGATAGAGCAATGGTGTAGTGAAGTGTTGGCTACACAATATGTCGCTAAACTCTCTATCCCACGCTATCTAACTCGAGTCGAGATGTTGTATGTCATACCAATGTCACTACAACTACACGTACCTAGGTATATTAATAAGCCTACTTAAAAGTACACATTTAGCGTAGTAATGAAATCATCCTGTCATCACGACTCCTTATTGGAGGAATCCACTGAAAACAGGTCGGAATAGTTGTCATTCAGATCTAAACTTTAACTCAAAGGTGACACAAATTGCTTGGGATTCCCCACCAGTTCTGTCAAACGTGAATAATCCTGAATTTAAATGCTAGGGATGTTAATTGCTATTGCTTTATCAAACAATTGCTTATTAAACATTACTCTACGACACATGTCACGTGTACGGGCATATCTGCATTTCTGCGTAGAATTTTTGTACTGAGTACTCGCCAAACGAACCAACGAAAACGAAAAAGAAAGTCTATTTGAATTAATAATTAATGGGTTATCTTTTTCCGTCAACATGATTTATCTTATCAACACACCAACAGTATAGTATAGTGTATAGTATGTAAATTCAATCTCCAACCAGTGTCAAGAAAGGATCTACACCTTTTCCCACGAAAGAAGGACCGAACTTTAAGTATTACCTACTACGTATCTTTGCAAACATTTGTACGAGATGACAGGAAAGTCGTAAGTTACTTGATTTTATTCAAAGAAAATCCTACGTGAGCTTGGACTGTTTAACACGCGAAAACTTCAAGCCGGATCTGAATTTCATAACAATGATGCTATGCTGTTTGCAAATTTTACATCTAGGTCTAAATAATTTTTATGCATTTTTGCAAAAACAAAGTGGTTCTTTAGAATAAATGGAAGCAACTCACTATAATAATAAGCTTAAAATGACTGATAGGATTAACCAAATACAGATGCATGCAGTTGCATATTTTTACAGTTTTGCACCATTTTACATTTTAAAGTTCGAATTAAAAACTTGTTTACTGGTATAAATGTATGCAGTCTCCCATTACCCCACACCTTTTTATTCACAGTTGGGTCTTAAGAACTACACGAAGTGTTTCTACTAATTGTGCCACGTTTCAGTTCCAGCTATGTACCATTGCATCATGAACCTTTAATTTAACTTAATTGCTAAGATTTTAATGTACCTAAAAGAAATTTCTCAATTCTAACCTGTATTGGGTCTTGCTCCGGAAATCTCTGTAAATATCTGTCAAAAACTTCACGTTTAAGAGGCTTCGTTGTTGGTACCACACATTTTTGCCGACACTCACCAACATCCAGTCTCACTTCACCTTCGCCAAAACCTACAAAATCAAGAATTATATTTCAGGTCAAGGTAAAAATAAAATACAAATGTAGCCCTTTAATGATGCCAATGATAAAAACACGTATGCGCCAACATATTGCTAACCATGCCCAACTGTTATGAATTTTGATACTCGTTCACAACACTGGTTCACAATTTCGCCAGAACTTTCTCCTGATTCCAGTTTCTTGAAGCTCATTTCAACTGTACCAAACAATTCAATTCTTAATTGCAATTACCATTTTCCACATATATGAATGATAGTTTAATTATGATTGTATTTATACTTTACCTGAGTTGAGTTCTGTTGGGTATGCGTTAAATGATTT
The DNA here is from genome assembly GCA_034700605.1 of Willowsia nigromaculata. NCBI lineage: Eukaryota > Metazoa > Arthropoda > Collembola > Entomobryomorpha > Entomobryidae > Willowsia > Willowsia nigromaculata. The sequence continues at coordinate 29,019 of JAQIXX010000044.1, forward strand.
CACAGTATGTAGTAATATTATTGTTAATATAATCATCATGTTTAATTTAATTGAAGAATTAGTAAACAACTGACAATTATTTTAATTAGTTAATTGGTTCAGATTTAAGGTAGTTAATATATAGAAGTAATGCACAAATATATTTAAAACAAAACTTGCCCAGTGAAGCAAAACCAATCATTTGAAGCTAGCAATTTGATTTGCACGCTTTTATAGAGAAAGAAAGATAAAAGAGTGATTTCATAATCTGAAATGGATATAGGAAAAGTGTAATCTCGATTGAAAGTACCTTTTCTCCATATCTCTAACATTTACATCATTATAGCTTGTCAACCTATCGTATTCTTTGAATCGGTAATGAAATCACCAGCATTGCAAAAGTAGTTGCGCCTTAAATTAAACGATAATCATGATTGTCATCATAAAGAACTTAAGTTATTTGTTGTGATACCACTAGTGTACTCATGTATTTATTATTAAAGTAAGAATCATTCGCATAATATGCCAGTGTATTTGTACGTAACAACAGGTGCTATAGGTCTCTCACATCTCATTAATTACCGTGCTTTTGAATCGATTCAATTACTACAACACTGAGTTATCTTATGCCTATCCTATATGATCTGCAAAGTCTTTTGCAACTCTGAAAATACTTGCTGCAGTACTACAATTGTTAGCAGTGAACATTGAATGACCATCCTCTTTAGAAACTAGTCATTTTCTATTCATTTGGAAGATTTGTTAAATTCTAGCTCGACGATCGCACATATACACTATGGATTTTTTTTGCGGTTGTCGACCCAATTCATAAAGAGTAGGTATACAGGCATATTATATAGAATTCAGTTGGAAATCTATACCTATTCAACTAAAACAAGATAACTTACGATCATAAATTGTTACTCAGATGGCATTTCATAAATTTTCACCTCACATGATGATGATATCATTCTAACGGCAGGTGTTCAGGCTCTTTATTTATAGCAGTGATGCGTAAGATCATACAACAGTGTGCATTACATACGCTAAACTTAATGTTTCATCAAGGGACCATTGTCAATAGGAGTGGGAGTGTAGGTTTAAGATGACATTTGGCATTAAACTCTTGTGACCAAAGAGCTGGCTCCCAATAACAAACTGATGCAAATTTAATGTTTAGTTTTAGATTTTGACCATCCGTTTAGAAAAACAAGGCTTCTTAAGGCTTTGGCGGCACTCAGTCTACCATGTATATACTGAACGTGCTTACTATGTTTGAATCGATAAAAATACCTTCTGAACATGAACATGACTAGTAAGTTTCATCATTTGCATTGTTAGAAGTCAAATAAGTTTTAAAGATTGTGATTTGTGGGCACTTTTGTTATTGGTGACAAATAAGTGACAAGTTTTACATCCTACGATTGGCTTGATAGGGCACCCAGAACCTGCAATTGTGTGGTGTACTGTAATATTATTACCTGTTCATGAATGCGAGAAAATTTATATCAATATCAGCCAAACAGGAACCGAAATGGCGTTTAACAACTGTTTAGTTGACAGTTTTATGAGAACAACTTATTATCAAATACATTTATGTATTTACATGCATAGTTTTAAGATGCATCATCGCCATCAGTATGCTTTAGCGATTTTTGTGGGACAAGTTTGAGGGAAACTATCGTTCTATCATTAGAGATGAGTTCATCATAGAAGCACCCCATGTAATCATTCAATCTGTAATCAGACTTTTAAAAAGTATATCTTCATTATTTGGGATGAAAAAATGATATTTAGTTCCTGTAACTGTAACCTTTGTATGTACAGTTCTTCCATTTCGAAACATTATCTTTGTTAATTTTTCCATAGTCCAGCGAACAATATTATCCACAAAATGTGAAGTAGTTCCATCTAGAGTAGCGCTTCATATGCTCAAACGATCAATAGTTTTCTCAAAAATTTTCTTCAGCTTAAGCCGTTAGACTTCACTGCGTGTGAGGAAAGCTTAACGCGTAAACATTGGCAAGCAGGAAATTAGAAAAGGTTGCTAAAAATTGACGAAGTGTTTAATGCACACGTTTTGGTTAATGTTTTATGTTTGGAGCGCTTAATGACATGCTCCTTGTTTGATCGAGTTATATCAGCTATCGGTAAAGGATACAGATAATGTGCCACTGATCTAACACGAACACCCAATAAGCTTCTTTGTTTTTTTAAAATTGATGTAACAGTTTTATTAGAATTCTGCTTATTGTAATCGTACTCCTGAAACCTTTCTAATCAATCGATCAACTTTGAATTGAGAAAATTTAATAATTACCAGAGAATAATTACCAAATAAAAATTTAGTATACAGATTCAGTTAAGCCGAGGTAAAAAACTGTAAGCAAATTTTCTAAATTATCTTGTTTTTACCATTTCCATTGACGCATGTAGGATAATCACATTTATCATACACTTTTGGTAACTTCATTATTGACTACATGATAGACGTGCATGTGGCTTTACTCGAAATTGCGACTGCAGCCTAAAAACTACCATGCACTCAAAACACATAGATAAATATTGTTTAAATATTGTTTAAACTTTACTGTAACCAATTATCGGGACTGTTAGCTATAGCTATCTTCCTTAAACTCTCAAAAATATATTGTTTTATGTCTAATTTATCTAAAAGAAAATGTTATCAATTAATATCAACTCTCTGTCTAGGTTTATAGGTGGTTATTATACAGAATTTAATGATAGGATACACTAAAACGTGTAACCAGTCATCAGATAATGATTGAATATAGTACCGTAGTTTCTCAATTACAGGCAAGAAATGTAAATATTTATAACAATTTTGTGCTTTAATTGACACTAAACAGAAGTAGATGTTCAGTATATCTTGATAATGATTGTAACAATTATTACCATGCATGTACATCATCCAGTTGATGTCACAACATATTTGATTCTATAATATTAGACGTTGCTCAGAAAGTGACAAAGCTTTTTCATTCTCTTTTCTATTGCCTTTCCTACAACATGAGGTCAGAAATTATATGAGCAATGAAATTTTATGCATTTACATCACACACACAGATTAATATAACGATGAAACGTCTTTTCCCTGTATTTTATTAAGTATAGGTATGTAAGATATTAGTTTTCTCCTACTGATGTCACAGTGCATGACACACATCCGGCACAACGAACATAATACATTCATTTATAAAAAATATAGGAACCGAAGGGAGGCAGCAGGTGCTTTCGAGTTTCTTCCATTATCGTTATCATGGTGGTGGTAAAATATTACGATGCAAAATTACACGAAGGTCTAGACTTAATATAAGGTAAGTTTGTTATAGATGCCCAAAAGTTGTTAGAAATTTGAATGCAGGATGGTGCACACATCGGATGTAGTATTTTAGTACGTGATGCTCCCGTATGCATATTATTAGAAGCGTCAGGGCAAACAATAACGCTGTGAAAACGAGAAATGACGAGTGCGAAAAGAAGTATCGATCGAAATGTTCTCGGGAAATTTTTGAGTCGTAATTCTCCAGTAAGTAAGCAGTTGTAAGTAACATCATCACAGCAACTAGACTAGGTATATGTCATTTGAAAGTCTTGGATCAGCTCACATGTTTTCTGTACAACAAGCGACAGTCCAGAATGTAGAATGGCTCACAGGTTTCCTTTCATCTTTTACCACATACTCTGCTTTTAGAATGATAGGACATAGTTTGTTAGCTCCTGTACGAGCTGTTGGCAAAAGGTTTGTCTGGCTGTGGCTGGAATTGAACTGGAATATTACGGAGAACGCTCCGCAATAGGCTTCAAGATACAGACACATGTGTGGTTAGTACAAACATAATGTATATGTTTATTATATGACATCCAATAACTTAATGTACATCCTTTTCTAAATTAACATGACTCGTTTCCTGCGTTTTCTGCTCTGCATGTGGGAATAAAATGGAAGGGATCGCTTTTATACTTTCCTTTTTTCCACGATATGCTGGAAAATGAAAGCAGAGAAAATGATATTGAACCTATATTCGAAGCCTAGCATACAGCGTTATATAACAGAAATTGAAAAGCGCTTGCATGCTCACAACTTGCACGTACGTTGATAATAGATGCTGGAACAACGTACTTGCTTTCTTTCTTGTTAGTCACACACTTACAGCTCTGGAGATCGGAGGGTGTCATTACGTTTGTTTTAAGTCTCCATTCTTCTGTTTTTCCTGTTTCAGTCCTTTTCAATGTTTGAGCACTGGATAATTAATTTATTTTAAAAGCATCTCTCTGGTTTTTGTAACCTGTCAGCATTTCATCGATATAATTTCCTTCAATTATTATATTTTCGCAACTGGTATATTACGGGTGAAAGCTCGTGCACTGCTTGGCAGTGTTACAACAAGTGTTTGCTGTCGTGTTTACTTATAATTTATACGCTATACTATCGTTCCTTCGTGTATGTGCGTTTTGATAAAACTTCAACAACTACTTGCACACTCTCTTGCTTCGATATTTAAAAGATTATAAAGTTCTACTTTAAGGAAGAATAAACCAGCTGGTAAGGATAAATTTTATTTAAATTGATTAATGTCCATCAATATAAATTTCTGTTATTCCATAACCTCTGAACTCTGAATAAGGGTTTTGAACGTTAGACCCAATCAATTGTTTTGTAGGATGTGATGAAATATAAAGAGTATTACTAAATTCTAACCATTTCCAGGAATGGGCTAATTAGCAAAGCAAATATTATACATATCTGAGGTATATAATATATAGTTGGAATGCATGAAGCCTCTAACTTTTTAAGCAAACAGTGCAACATAACAAGAGCGTAGGATGTAAATACTAAAAGCTATGATTTAAGCGCACCTTCGTTGCAAAATGACCACCGCTTCCTGCTGGTAAACTGTTACGATTATGATTAGATAGATTGAATGCTTCCCTCCGGCACCTTCGAGTTTGTCGGAGATCACAAACAATTAGTTCAAATATATAACTGAAACCAAATATCAGACGATTGAGAAGCATAAAACAAGAAACAATTAAAAATCTTTGTCTAACAGAAATGATTAGTAAACCAATATTAAATAGTTTTTGAAGTCGTCAGCGTGGGAAATCTAATACTATACCTGAAGACAGGCGTTGCATTTTTGATTAATTGGTTCATTCATATGAATAGTTTTGCATGCATTTTGATAATCTATAAGCATTTATCAGTGACTAGCGATGCAAAAAATTCAACAACAACCCCTAAAAATTACTAGATAGCTGTTATTGAATTATGTTTCGCGAAGAGTCATTTAAAAGTAATTTGGTAGCTACACACATGGTTGTATCCTATATAAACTCGGAGTAAGAGGGTATTGGAAATGCTTCAAAATTGTATGTGAAATGAAAGGAACAATTCGTTGAACTATTTTTTAAGGAAAAAACTGTCTCATCATGCCTCCTCCACCACCCACAGAGGAACCGCGACCCATGTCGGAGTTGGAAGAAATACAAATGAAAGCTAACGAAACTGTCGATGAGGTTTGTGAACATTTAAATTTTTAATCTTTCAGATACAAACCAACCATTATCTTGATTTTGAAAGATTTTGTTCAGCATTTAAAAAGATCGAATCATACATGCTCATGCTATATATTTGTATATCTACATATATTTGGTTTCTCTAGTTTGTTAGGATGATATGATCAGTTTTCTAAAATATCTCTGAATATGTCCAATTAAATGTAGGGGCCTAAAAAAAGGCCTATTGAGTGCGATTTGTTGAAGACTATGTAATATTAAAAAATTAATTATGATGAAAACCATGAAATACTTTTTACGATTTATAATAATTCAGTTGAAGTAATACGTAAGTTTACTTGGTAGAAAAAAAACTTAAAATAGATTTACCGATGACGATGCTCGACCGATGATACTTTATATCAATTTTAAATAGATTCTCATAATACCTTGTGGATCTTTAACACATGCTATCTTACGCTGTACAAAAATGACCTTTTGTAATCTGGTATTAATATTTTATAATGCACTCATTAATTTGGTTGTTTGCAGTCGCTAGATAGCACTCGAAGGATGCTTGCTCTTTGTGAAGAGGTAAAGCGAACATTTTATCCATGTTTTCATGCATATGCATAAGTGCTGTTGCGTGGTGGTGGCCACAAGTAATACTCGTGCTTGCTGCTTTGTTGTATGCTCAGATTATATAAGCGTGATGAATGCAATCACTCATGCAAAAATGAATGTTTTAATTACTAGAGCAAAGAAGCAGGGATTAGAACGTTGGTAGCTCTCGATGATCAAGGAGGTATGTGCTTATCCTCTCAAAAACGTTTTCTGCTTTCTATATACACTTGCATAACTAATATGTACATATGCCATATGCCTATTATTCTTGATAAAATGCTTCTTAAAAGTAAGCTTTTGTGCCCCATTGTTACTTTACAGAACAACTGGATCATATTGAGCAAGGAATGATACAGATAAACGAGGACATGAAGGAAGCTGAAAAGAACTTGCAAGGGATGGAAAAGTGCTGCGGACTGTGTGTGCTTCCATGCAAAAAGTTAGCATATGAAAAAGTTTTGCGAATCTCTAATACATTTTACATGTTTTCTAAACAACTTGAAGTAAGCAAACAAAAAAGTGAGTTGTCTGGGCATACTCATTTATTCATTCATTTCCCATTCCTTAAACAGGTCATCTGAATTCAAAGAAGATGAGGGGACATGGAAGGGCAATGAGGATGGGAGAGTCTGCAACAGTCAGCCAACGAGGGTTTGTGATGACAGAAATGGAGTTCCGACTTACGGAGGATATATTGCCAAGTACGTAATTTTCTAAATTCTGTAGACAATTTTGAACAGTATTTATGCCTGCGTACTTTCCCTGCGATTTCCAGCTTGACTTGTCAAATGCAAGAAACGCGAAAACAGAGAGGCAGAATTTGTCTAATATTAGTTTACACTTACATGTAATTTGTTCTGAACTTTGGGGCATTATGATTCTTGTACAATACACGTTTTGCACGCTGATAACTTAGTAATGGGGTGGGAAAACTAAGCTCGTATGCAATATTATGGTCGAATCTTGGATTTTGCTTATTGATATATCTACAATTGAGCTTAATTTTCTCTGTAAACTAACTTTCGCCCTAATAATGAAATAGACAATGGTTTATGGAATTTTAAATTTTTTAAAGGATTACAAACGACGCAAGGGAAGATGAGATGGAAAATAATATGGGCCAAGTTTCAACAATGGTGGGAAATCTAAGAAATATGGCCATAGATATGGGCAGTGAGATTGAAAATCAAAACAGGCAATTAGATCGTGTAAACATGAAGGTAAAATTCTTTTGCATCATATACAGTACTTTGGAGTGAATATTTCATTTAGTAATGTATTTAATGTCAGTGCTTTTGTCAGATAATATATTATAGTTGATATACATACACCTTTTAAAAATGTTTAGGCTTCCTCTAACGAAGTTCGGATTAAGACGGCAAATGAAAGAGCTGGAAAACTCCTCAAGTAACATGTCTCTTCTTTGTTCATTTCAAGCGCTGCAATTTGTCTTCAACTTCGCGAGCAACTTTCACGAATAATTTGCTATTTTATAGCTTTTCTTTACCTGCTTCTGATGAACCTACGTTAGCATGCATATAAATACGAGAATATTATACAAACATTTTGAAATTCATACTTTTACCGAGTCTGTTACAGACAACTATATGCAATTATACAACGGATCAACGAGCATGCAAATGTTTTGGTGCTTAAGTTCATACTACACCCACACATAAAAACAGAGATCCGGTGAGTGAGATGATAATTAGTTCATACTAATCACCTGGAAAGTACATGAATTCATTCAATCAGACTATCAGTCCTTGTAATATTATAACCTTTTAATCTGAAACCGTGATTTTTATACAATTTTTATTTATATGGAAGATTGGCTTCTTGTCAAACTGAAACAATGCTAATCGTCGCTTCCTTTATGTCTATGTCGTAAACAGGGATCCTAATTATATGCCAAAACAATCGATGCTGACACAGGGACCTTCATCCAGCATTTCAAAAATTTTGATTCGAGTTTTGAATATATGCATACCAGAAAACTAAATTAAATAATTATCTATCTAATAATTGAAATCAACATGTATACAATGAAATTCCTCCCACAAAACTTTTGTAGGATAGACTATTTTTAGACAGAAATCCTATAAATATTACTACACATAAAATATGTACTGTAACTGTATAAATTGTGAAAACAACAGGGCCCATTATAGTACACATTTTCGAGCTCCGTATCATGGTATCAGAAAGTTAAAAATATTCTTCCGTAAATCATGCAGCATGAATCGAAATTGGATGTGATTCTCAATATCTATCATTTTAGCTTTAAAACGGTATGCAAATATGGAAAGGTCATGTAATTTTAATGTGTAAAATTATGTATGTATGTAAGTACGGTTTATGTTTTGCAACAAAAACTATTTGCAAAAATAGGAAGCCACCATAGGTCGTTCATTGACCAAGTTTTGATGCTGAAATAGAAGGAAAGAATAAACGTAGATGCCCATAATCATGCAAGTGAATACTTAAACTTTGAGAAGTATTTGAAAATTGAATATATTGAAAATGCTACGTGCATTAGAGTGCTATTTGTAAACCCTTGAAATATTATCCACTTTGTAAACATTGAACCCAAATGCCATTTCAACCAACGAGAAACTTTAGGAGACTGGACATGATAGAAAATGAATGAATTTAACAAAAAAATTAAACCGAGTAAAACACTGAAAACGTTTTTGTAAAATGAGTAAGTACATAATGTCCACAATGGGTAAACATTTGTACTTAATGATTACTTATGGTAGGAAACATTACAGCACAAGAATATTGATAAAATATGCAACATTCTACTGGCCAAACCCTTGGACTTCATGAAATAGTCTAAGACAGAAAATATATATACATATTGTGGTAGACCATCCAAAACGAAGCTATGCATTATCTATCATACAATCGAAAATATATCTTTCTTACAAAACAGTATTTATCGATTTTTTAAATAAGAAAAAGCAAAATATTCCAAATAGTGAGACAGACTGTCACATAATGATGGGAACTTAAAACAATCATACACATAGCACACATCAATCATTTTGCAAAGAAGAATATCACTTGATCAGAGTATATTGAATACTGGAGGAAATTAGATTTATAATTATGGACAAAATTTATTACCTAATATTGTGTATGTTACATGATAATAATTATTCATTTACAAATATTCTTACGAAACAGTGAGATAACAAAACATGCATACACGTATATTGAATTCTTTACATTCTAAAAAAAGATACACAGAAAATCAATTTCAGTCTTAAATGATGACACCCATCAGAAGGAAATGGCTTTCATAAAGTTAAATACTGAGTTTAGGTGAGGTGAATACGATATATCAAATATCAAGCGTAGTTAATTAGCTGTAGAGAAAAATTGATTTAACAAAGTGAGTAGCTTACATATTAGCAACTTAGTTTATACAAGAGAAATATGTATTTTGCTATAAAAAATTAATAAAAGGAAATCACAAACGACTAAGATGAATCAAATAGTGTGTACTTCAAGCGAGAATATTTTGGAGAGATATACATATAAATGGTGACGATATTCTATTATCAACGGAAAGAGAAACAACGGATTCAGTTTGTAAACAATTCTTTTTTGCACCGGCAATTTGATCAGTGGCTATCGAGTTGATAACGTAGTACATAAGAGAGCGCGAGATGCAAGATTAATTTTGTAGCTATTGTAATAAAAATTTGGGTAATTTTCATTTATTACATTACAAACAATTGATACGAAGAAGTTTTTTGTAGCAAAACGTATTTTATCTATATGCGCACAGTGGAATTCGTACAAGTTTAGGTAATTTAGGTATTAGCTAGCATGAAGCTTATCCAAGTAACAAATTGTCATTGAAAGTTTAACTTTTTTCTTAGTTCGCAGAGAGAAACCTTCTTTCTGAAATGAGAGTATATAGCTGCAAAATAAAAATGGCAAAGGCAGATCAATGTAATTTTAAGCAAGATTTGGAAATCAGTATTCAGTGTAGTCGTGTAACTTCTGAATCTTAATGAAATCGCAGTAGTAGGTGCTGGAAAAGTTAGATTGGATTTATAAGTACTTATATTAATACAATTCAGTATTAAATATATAGTCCATCTAGTGTATTTTACAGCTAAACAGCGCATACATAATTTTCGAATGCTATAAGTTTAACTTTTAATGAATGTTTCAGGACACTCACTACAGCAATATTGATTATTTGTATAAGTAAACTCCAAAAAGTATTAATTAGTGTACGCAGTCTAAACGTTAGGTATTATGGTGTACTGCATACTGCATACATATTAATGTGTCAAGTTAGAAAGGTAACTTCCACTGCAGCTGCAGGAAAAGTTTACCAAGATTATACATAAATGAGTTTAGCAAGGGAAAAAGAAACTATTTAGATATTAAAGTTTATAAATATTCGACTTACGGCGAGTAGTTAAAAGTAAGGACAAACCATTTCTGTGAAATGAAGTCAAAGATTTCAAAGTGTTCCGTAACATTGATAATAGATTTTTTATTCAGGATTTATCGTATCCCCTCTGGACAGTTGGGTGACATTGAGTGTTGGCCTCCAGTAGGGGTGTAGCAAGTTATTTAATGTTTAATACTAGCTTTTAATTTAGAAGTGTTTAGTACAATTTTTATCAAACGTAAATGACGGTATCCTACGTACTACAACGAAGAAGACAGTAGACAGTCACGGCATTTTTTGAAACAACTATTGTTCTGCCCATTTCTTTACAACTATCATTTGAAGATTGCGATGATCGGTCATCAAATGTATGCAAGGTGGGAACCTAAATTTTTGAATTTTGCAATACAAACGAATTTTTATCTAAAAATGCGAGTCATTGATGGATAGATATATCGAGTTAGTTGCTACAAAAGTTTTTATCAGTGTAATCTCACTTTGCCCTACCCCGCTTTAAGGTTTAGCTATTTTCAAACGCATTAGCTTATTAACTTTGAGATTGGATTTACTTCAAATAAGAATAATCGAGAAAGGATTTTGAAATTGCCAAAAACCGTTACTGCTTCAATCCTGGAAGCGTTTTAAAGCAAAGATACCATCATTACACAGCTTCCGTTGACTGAAAACTTTTTTTTTTTGCATTTGGTAATCATTCCAGTATGTTCCATACACTCTTCTTATGATCATAAGAGAGAAAATTTTTCATATTATTGTCTAAATTCTTAAGCTACTCGTCTGCTTAAAAACGTGGGAAAGTAGGAATCGATCAAAATTTTGTTAAAGATTATAATATGAGGTTATGACTTTTTTCTCCTTTGCTAACCGCTAAGTTTAAACACACAATGCAAATCAAATGTACATTGGTAGTACGAACAGATATTTTAGATAACATGTCGTCTTATAAAGCACATCACTTCAAGTTAAATAAGTTTCTTGTGTAAATGCAATTCAGTTCACGTGACTCAGTTAAGTAACTATATGAAGTTCTCTTAATTCATAGGTCAGATCTCAAGTTCTATTCTTAAGAATTGATGCTAAGTTGCCGCTTAAGCATTGGTTAGGAGTGCAGGTGTGTGTTTATTGTGTTTTAAGGAAGCTTCTTTTGGTACAAACTTCACCGTAAACACTTGTTCGTAATATATCTTATTTTATGAGCTCATTGTTTCAGTTTTACCAATGTATTTTTTCATAGATTTTTAGAATGTTTATGTAATAGTTATTTTTCTATTGCTTGTGGTGAGGCAGAAATGATGAAAATATTAATAATAATTTTTCATATTATAACATTGTACCATGAGTGAAAAATATGTAATAAAGCATAGTTCCAACTTGGTATTAATATTTTAATGAATCTTTGAATGCACCATCATTGAGACCTATTTGGAATCGGACACACCTGCGAGTGGTTTGTTTAGCATGTGAATGCATTGCTAAAATAGCAAATTAATGATCTAATGTCCCATAAATGTTAATTATTGTAAATGTGCCAAGGGAAAAGGAAGCCGAATTCCGAAGGTTTGCTTCTGTTCTTAAATCTGAATACATTTTGCAAAAGAGAGAAAAAAACAATTTCTTTTTAATAATGCCAAATGCACACGGTGCGCACTTACACATTATTATGGATTTCAAGGAATACTTAAAGCATCGCAATCGGCATGATATGGATCTTTTATTCTTAAGACTTTACACTTGCAGCAGCCGGCCGGTGCGGTGCTATGGTGGTGGTGATGCTTGAAATTGACTGATCTTCTCAACAAGACGACGACGGCAAGGAACAAAGTAGGAGCGGAACAGGATTTGTCGGCAGAAGCCTTTGATGTTCACCTTTTTCATTTGGGTATAAAGCACCGACCCTAAGCCGCTGTTTATTTTAGCATTTAATCGTTTTCGGTCCTTAACTACCTCACATACACGTAGTCAAACAGCAGCAACCCATCAGCGTTGTTGGGCATTATTAACTCACACCAAGAGGACCAAACCGAGCATTAGTATTACCAGCACTCAACAGAGTTACTCATCTGGGTGTATACATTCATTATCTACATGCGTAGTTTCCCAAAGCATGACATTAAATTCACGTTTTACACGAATCTAGAGTCATCTCAATCGGAATGCCTTATTCTGGGAGTATGCAACAGTAAGTGGGCGAGTGCAAGTCACCAAATGTGCGAGTGTTTTAGTGGCTAAAGCTGATATCCAGACGTGAGTGGGAGAAACTCAACAAATGACTTGGCTGTGTCTTTCCGCAGTCAAAACACCGAAAGGAAAAGGACACTACCGTGATTGTATGATTTTAAGACATTTCAAATTATAAAAAACATGCTTCAAATAGGCTTGCACGACAGTAAATTGGATTTAGTTGAGCTGAGACGTATTGAAGTCACCATCCATCAAGTCTCTGGTGGCAGCAGTGTTTGATTACAAAGCATTATTTTTGACGAAGATAACTTGAAAAATTATTAAGTGCAAATTTTGCAAGCTCAAGTTGGAAAAAGAAAGATAAAATTTTGCAGTAAAGTAGCAAAATGTGGTCCCATATTTGTTTAGTAGGTAGTTTCTTCGTTAGTATCGCGTTACCCCATAATTCAGTGAAATCTCACCCAGCGCCTCCTAAATTCCGGAATTACTCTGCAACAAGTTCCTTTTACAACAACAATGGAGCTAGAATGATTAATCTGCCTGTGCAGGTGGAAAATCAAATGTTGCACAAGTGGACATCAACAGCAATGAAGTTTTTTGACTTTAATCGATGTGTCTCCTCTCACATTGCATCATCGGAAGATGAGTGTTTCACACTTAGTCAAATTCAACGTTCGAAAATTGCTGTATATTTTGGAGCAGGACAAAATTTAGGAATTTCGAATGCAGCTATTAGAAGTGGGAAACGGGAAAACGTTTATAAGAGAACTCAAAAAGTTGTCGCCGTTTTTCCTGACTCCAGCTCACCTAAAGCTGGGGGTTCACATGATGCAATACTTGTACTGGATCCATACCCAAACGCAAATTTCGGACATTTGGTTGCCGTATTTTACATTGATTTGGGAATGGACTCGAGGAAATGCAAAGAGGACTACCAAATCTTTACAACAGGTAAATATTTTTCCCTTCATCGTTATGATTTTCTTGGAATTTTTAGAACAAAGGTGGTAGCAAAAAAGGAAATATTGCAAATGGACAGTTTCTGTCACTTTTCGCTGAATTGAATCTAACAAAATTTCCTCAACAGTTGTTGTAAATAAGTAGAGAATTTCGTTTGTCATTAGTTTTGAATGCTTCTACTCAGTTAGTAATAGCTTGTACAGCTATCCATCAAAATTATTGCGGTTCCGATGATGTGATATTATGCTATGTGCACCATCACGATACGGTATAGTTAGAAAAGCTAATATGTACTAGAGAAATGGATTCGTGGGAAAGCATTCTAATGTCGAAGCGGCGGCATCTGTTTGTTTCGGCACTAGAGAAGGTGCCACGAGCCAGAATCCTTTGATCTTGCCGACTACAAAGGGATGCCGACCCAATTGTGTCCTCATAATCATCTGGAATAACCTACCACTTAAAGCCTTTGTCCAACTAACTACCAACAACAAGACGGAGACCCCGTATACTGCCATAAAGAAGTCTTGTTGGTCCCACCTGAAGTAAGTGATCTGATGAGAAGAGAGCACCCTAAGATCAAGCCAGTGTGAATTGCAACTATGCTCTCAGCATAATCTCGTATCAAAAACGGTGCAGCATCAACACACAGAAAAGTTTTGATGAGATAGGGTGGGAGATATACCAGCACTGTCATAGTCATGATGAGGAACATTTTTACACACGTATTCATCTAGACCTCAAATTCTAGTCAGCGCGGTCATTTTGTGGGATTAGAATCATATTACGTAATTGTGTAGACAGTAGAAATTGTAGCTCACCTGCTGCGGTTTAAAGTTATAAGTAACCTGAAATTATATTCTCCAAATTGAAAAAGAAAAATCCAACCATAAACAATTTGAAATGTCACTGAAGAACATATTTTTACTCCTTTTCTGTGCTAGATGAAACATGCATTACAGTAGCCAAAAAGTCTAGATGTCCGAACCGCCTTGAAAGGTATGCGGGTGGCAGTTTACAGCCCCGGAAATGTCACATGGAATTCCTTCCCTCAGTGTACAACGCTGAACGATTTACAACCACCTCATCTCCCGGATCCAACGCTGATGTCATTAGCACCCATTTAGTTCATGATTTATTGAGCTGTGTCAATCTGCCTGGGTTTTCACATTGCCCCACCTTCCGACCTTTAGAAGACACAAAGAGAGTGTTGTGTGATGCTTCTGCTGAAAACTCGAAACGGTACCCAAACACGTGCATTGCAATGTAGAAGAAAGCTTAGCAAGTCCTAAAATTTTCTAACGCTATATGGTGTCATTTTCCAGGTGTGATACAAGTCATGCTGGAGTCAAGACTAGATGCAAATTATTTCAAACCTGTGATCATGCCGTTCTAATGGGTGGCGGTTGGAATAGGCTTCATTCTGATATGAAATCATTTGAAAACGTGATTAAAATGCAGGAGTCTCTTAGCTCGATAGGATTTTTACCGGAAAACATCAAAACGTTTTATGCAAATGGGAAAAATCGCAAACCACAAGTAGGAAGAAGTGGAAGGTCCATGTATGATGAAAGCAGTTACTTCTCTTCTGCTATGAAAACTGGGCTTAGAGGACATCTGAGAACGATTTGTGAAACAAGACACTGTGCAGACACCCTCTACATTTATTTGAACAATCCAACTACAGTTGAAGGCGATATGCTGCTCTGGGATTCTGATAATAATGGCATGGTTAGAGAATATGATCCTGCAGTTAACCCATTTTCTTTGATGATTTTTTATGTATTAATGACAAAATTTGACTATATTTACATAGGTGGATGAACTGGAAGTTTATACCGTCAAGGAGTTTTTATCAGATATCTTGGGATGTGAAGCAAGACGAGTAGTTGTGATTGCGGATCAAAGCAACTCAGATGTACTGTTGAATAGTTTAACTGAAAGCAGCGAGCATAAAAATGTGATACTGCTTACCGCTGGTCTTGCTAACCAAGTCACAGCAAACGGGGAACTTACCAATTTGTGGGCAAATCGCTCTGAATCAACATCATGCATCAAGAGCGTGTACCAGGTAGACAATTGCAATCCATTTTGTTGTCTTTATGATTGTATCATTCTAGCGTTTTATCATGAATTTAATTTTTAACTTTCTCCTTTCAGCACGTGCTTAATGGTATGCAAACATCAAATCCAACATATTTTGACTCTACTTCTGGGATCGCTTCTAAAGTCTCCATGATAGGGGCTCCTTGTGACTTAATCCCACCTGTTAACTCAAGAGAGCTTAAAGCGCTCTACGAAGGTAAGAAACAGATTCAGGAACAAGATGCTTGTGTATGATGTATGGTCATTTAAACTCATACCTTTATTTTACCAATCAATGCAGGTTGTCAAAACGTTCCAACATCAGTTTGGTTTTCACCATCATTTGAAGACATTGGTGGAGCCGACTATGACAGTAATGGCGGAACGGAGGAAAGCGATGAAAATTCGCCAAATGGTAGAAGAACGTAGTATTTTATGATATTCTAACTTAGAATTTCTAAGATTAGCGTTAATTATTTTAGTCGTTTTCAAATTCGATGGTATTGAAACCCTTCGTGATACAAAGAACCAATGAGATTTTTCTGTAGATAGTTTGTTTTAAATATTATTTAGTAGTGTATATTTATCTACCCTTAAATAAAAGTATTTGAACAGTGATTATGTAAAAGTGATGTAAATAGCATATGATGTTGTATAAAGACACATGTACCATTAAATATTCAACACTTGATACGTAGAGAGCAATACAATATGAACAGATGGTTGAGCAATAAAACAATGATAGATATGAAAAAAGATTTGTTGGTATTTCAACCGGAACTGGACATCACTATCCAGAACTGCACGGTGATCCATGTTTTGCACTAACCTTTACAATCCCTTGCAAAGCTAAAAAAATACAAAAATGAATCATGATAAGTAGAAGATTATAAAATATGTTGTAAGTATTTAAAGATTGGTGAATTGGTGAATGAAATTTACGTTGGCAAAGTTTCTGTTGAGGCATTTCACTAATGGATCATATCCTTTGCAAAATTCATCCGTTGTATCGGTATCAGAACCTTATGGGAAAAGCGGAATTATATTGTCAAAGTTAAGAAATAATAGGCATCAAATCATGTAAGTGAGTAGAAATATGGTAAGAATTTTCGTTTGCTTCTCATTTTACCCCCAATTTTAAGGCAAGGCTGGAAGGTGGTGTTTGCTCTGTCCAGCATGTTTTCTACAATAAGTTTTTATAGTATAAAATAGAGCATCAGTCTTGTAAGCTGAAAATTCAGTAATTATAAAAACTTCAGAGAAAGGGTCTAACCTGGCCACTCTTCCTTCAAGTGTTTGTTGTATTGAGTTTGATCGAGGTATCCGTTATGGTTAAGCATTTGCAAATTTTCCAAAACGCACTTCCAGATACAAGTAGATTTTTGAGTTTTTTCTCTTCCAGTTTTATACCCGAGCTGCTTAACACAATTGTTGATCCAACCAAGTTGTTTCCTATTTTGTACAGAGAACGTAGCTCTACATGTTTTCTTGTCTTGTCCCTCAGTCTGCGTGATAACCTGCGTATCGTAAATATTTTAATCAATTTGTGAAACCTATACCCAACTCCAGGAATCAATCGGTGATGCGATTTCTTACCAAGAGACAAAGAACTGCAACGCACGCGCAAAACCTCATCATGAAATCGGTCCGACTAAAACTTTTCCTGATCTTTCTGCAAACTGGCTATGATATCGTTTTGTTTCAAAGGTACAACGAGAAATGAGGGTGCAACAATGAAAAGTTTAGTTTATATTAGCCTCCTTGGCACTAACAACCGGCTTTCATATTCAATCTCAATAATAATCTTTGATCTCGACCAATATATAGACCATTATTACTATTGCCGCATAAATTGTCGATCCATTTTAGCGTTAACATTTTATATAAATGGGAAGGTTCATTACATGTACCTCAACAAGGGACAGCTTTTCTGCATCACCTTGCATTATCATCATCATTCATTAATATCAAATTATTCAACAGCTTCATCTGTTCATTCCAAGCCAAACTTGACGGGTATATAAAATTTCTGAAGCAAGTGCATCCAGAAGAAGTCACATTAATTGTTACGAACGACATGATGATGCTAAGATTTAAAGTAGATTATTTCTATCACTATATTATACTCTTGTTGGTGGTAGTCTTCTTTGTTGCACTATCAATTTTTGATTTGGTAAGTGGTAAAACTAAAAGATCCAAAGTCTAGTTTGCAAATTGATTTGCCTGACTCGAATAATTATTATTACATATTGCGATTTGCGAACTATACGACTTAAAAGCTGAATAAATCTTCGGTCCGATTCTGTTTTTGTACATGCATATTATTCAAATAGGGAACCAGTAACATGTCAATCAAGCAGTATGTATTCATGGATTTCTACATCTTTCATCTACATGACCGATCGTCATCTACTGATTATTGTCTGAGGGTAGGTCTTTAATAAGCAACAGACATACATAGCATAATATATTATGGGTAACAAGGTACGAAGGCAGGTTCCATCTGGCTTGTTCCTTTATAGAGTCACATTTGTTGTCATTTGAACATGATGTTGGTGTATGATTGTTGAAAAAAATGGTATCCTAAAGCTGATTAAAAAAATAAAAATTTGCTTTAAGAGGCAACACGTGTGACAACTGGTTCGAAAAGTCGTTCTAATGACAACGAAATATAATGTTTAAGGATAAAAATGTACTTGTTTGTCACATTAGTATGTAGTGGTGATAATGAGAGCTTATATGCGAGTTGTTGAAAGTGAAGATATGAAGATTCAAATGCATATGATGTCATTGAAGACTTTGGTTTTTACTAAACATTGTGATTGGTCATTGGGATAGAGTGCGAGCGAGAAGGACAAAGTATATATATTATAGTAGTATCGTAATAGCCATACTTGAAAAAGAACAGTTTTTATGCGGTACGGAAGGTAAATTACATTGGGTGCAGTTTTGGAACTAAATCTACTAACCTACGAAGTGGTTCACTTCACAGCTTTTTTCAAGCTGTCTAGCCTGGTGGTAGTTTGAATTGACGTGGATGGTTACACAAGGGCTTGAAAGGTTGCATTAGTCTGCTAGCCAGGTTACGAGAACAATGAAAGTTTAACATTAACATAGGTATAGGGTTTTTGCAGAACCAACCGTCTCCTCCCTGCAACTCACGCACTCTCCGTCACACACATTTTACATATGATTATCAAGTAATTGCAATTACAATGAGAAATTACTGAAACACGGAGTAATTAAGTTACTTTAATACAATTATTATTAGAATCGATTTCTGAAGTAATTAAAGTACAATTACTTTTAATTAATACTGGTTTTTAACTAATTTAGATAAAACATAATTTGCTTCTTTAAAATCATGCCGAGTTACATAAAATGTATCTACTAAACTATTGCCAAACAAAAAATAATGAAAAACAGGGAAATAACAACACAAATTACTCTACTGATTGCATCTTTTACTTATTTCAAAGGACCAACAGAATATTTTGAGGATACATATGGTTAAATCTAAAAGAGATTTTGGATATTTTATCAAAGTCCAAGCATTTTTAGAAATAAGTTGTGCGCAAAATATGGAGAAGAATATTATTTTGACAGATTTTAGCTTAATTTCATTCAGGAAATTAAGTTGATTGTAATTGAAACTATTGTTTATATGCTAATAGATTCTATGTAAAAAATTAAGCCATATCTTTGGAGCGCGTTTCTTTTATTTTACTATTTAATAGATATTGGCGTGATGGGTATGTTTCCATCTGTCACGTTACCTTTTATATAATTAATTCCTTTTTTCAATCTTTGTTTACCAATGTTTAATACTAGTTGAGCTGGCATATTATTATTATCCAATATGTATCTATATACAAGCATATCAAATCAACTATAACAGATCTTCCACTCATCTCAATTGAAACCTAAAGTTGTTTTGCCAAAGTTGCTGACAGTTGAGTGAGAATCAAAATACCATAAGAATTCAGTTGCCTAAATAAAGCATGCTAAATAATTCCAACAAAAACAAAACTGTGAGATTTTCTTGCACCATAATAACTAATTATCATAAACCTGTTTTGGTGATTGAATAGCTTTGGAATCAGATCAGATAGTTCTATCTGCCAGGTTTTTGATAATTTAAATCTCACTCATTTCGACATATTATGTAGTTCCTCATGGAACAAACTTTGTTGAAGTAACGATCAAACGATCTCAATGTGTTGCTAACTTCTTATATTATGATATCACTATATATTATGATAAATATAATCTGCAAGTGAATCTAGTTTTGAATGGCAAGAATAACTTTTGCTGGAGAAAATGATTGTTCTCAATGACTCTGATTCAAAATGCTTTGACTCATTCACGTATGCATAATACTGGTTTTATGGGTTTTTTTCTACCAACTACGGGTTGGTTTTGCTCAGCATTCACCAAGGTAGACCATTTCAAAATCTATTTTTTCTCAGATGAAGTAAATAAATCACATTATTATGTTTTCTGATAAATTTTACTTTTAATATTTTATTAAAACGGATTAGGGGTAGTTGTAATTGCAACTGGCATTAATAAGGTATCATCAATTCGTAAACCGTTGCCTTCAGGAAGCTCAGTGCCTGTCCCTGTACGTCTCCTTATCAAAGTATATTTTGTGGTTGGAGCTCTTGTTCCAGTCGCAGTGTAAGATGTAGTGACGCTCTGGATTACTGCTGGAGTTGCTCCCACTACAACTGAGGAGGAGGTAACTGCCGATGAGGCAGATACTGCTCCACCAGTCTGTGTTGCCGTTATTACCGGAGCAGTTGTCACAGTTGGTTTTGTGGTTTCTTCTGAATCTACTTCATCCTCATCCTTTGTAGTAGTCGTCAGTTTAGTCGTAGTAGTTGGAAGTGTGGGCCAATTGGCAGGTCGTCTACCATTCGATGCGTCCACCAGAGCTTGAGCACTTTCCCGTTGATTGGGAGGGAAAAAATTGACAAATGATTGCCAGAAATTCTTTACATTGAAAGTTCCCAAACTTGTTATTATTCCAGCTACTCCACGAACCACATCGCCTGGTAATACTCCAGGAGTAGTTGGTTGAGGAGCAGTGGTAGATTCGTCTTCATCATACTCATCACTTGGTGGTTGGTTGCCTTGTCTAAGACGAACAGGAACAACAATACCTTGCTGCCTTTGCCTTTCCACTTCCTCTTTGACTGCTCTTTTCAAATTTACTTCAACCTGAAATTGACATTTTTAGCATTTCCCATTATACTATTCAATAGATGCATAGTAATACAAGTTCCCTTAGACTATAAATTCTTCACTAAAAACGGGTTGACTTTGTAAAATATACGAAATATGTAATAATACGTAGTAATTAGCTTACCAAGTCAGCAAACTCCTTTGTATATCCCAAGTCATAAATTATCCCTTGCTTTAAAATGGCATAGTCTTGCGAAATTTGTGAATCAGAATGCCCCATATTTCCATCTACGGGAATTGCAATTACCTAAAATGCATCTCATTGAATTAAAAATTCTGAAAAATGCATTGTTTTAACGAATTACACGGCGATTAAAACTAAACTACGAGGGTACCTGTGATTCGTAATTCCACGTTGAAAACATTAACACAGACAGCCATGCTAAAGTACGGTATTTGAGAATCATTATTGAATTGTTTATTTTTTGAAATACCTCTTGACTGAGCAAGCTTGCTGAAGTCGAACAATTTATTAGAAATTATCTTTGAAATCGTAGTTTCTACAATAATGCATAATTTGCTCTTGATTCCTCAGAGATAGACATCTCAATTCAATCCAGTCCAGTATCAGCATTATGTAGTACATAGAATAGTTCAAGCTATGTATTGTAAGTTTGCATCATTGTATCATTTGCAACGCTACTGAAAGATGAACTCAGGTTCATGGTCAAACATAGTTGTATAATTACTCGATTAGTTTTCATTTCCAGACATTCTCTATGATTTTTCTATGAATTATTTGGGGAATATGAATACAAAATGAATGGATTACAAAAGGATTACAAAAGGATGTTAGGTATTTATGGGTAGATAACTCCTTTGCCGTCCTATTCCGATGAAAAAACGATGTCACAATGAAGATTAAATTTAAAATACTTCAATTATTTAATTATTGTGACCAAAAAGTGGAAGAAAAGCTGGTTGACGGTTTTATACACAACAAAATTAGAATGAAGCCATGAAGAAATGCGAATGCACATTATCAAAGCTTTAAGCTTCAAACACATGTACGTTATAGAGAACGCCTAAATTTGTCTAGGATATCATGAATAACTGGTTTCGGATCCAGAAGACACCAATGTGACATACTGCGGAATTGAATGGAAAAATAATAGAAATGAGTTTTAGTTATCCATTATTAAATGTTACAGAGTAGTTGCAAGCTCATATACACTTTAGCCATGTATAAGAGCATCACGATAATTACTTTTGCCTCGAATCAATAATAAATGACAAGCTTTTAAGGAAAGTTATATAAATATTGGCTGAATATCATGCTGAAGAATTGAAGAATAAGGCAACACATCCATCATCAAAAATATCCGCAGATGGATGAAAAGTGATTTATTTACAGCATATTAGCTTTCTGGATAAAATACTGTATTGAAGTACGCTGTGTTGGCGTGGGTGGTTTCAGCATTGCACAAGAAAGTGTCGGTACTATCGGGCTTGGGGTTATGAGTAACACAATCGAAAATGCATGCAGATACGCAGCATAATTACGCAGCATAATTGCACGCAGTCTTTTCATAAATATTTAATGGTAAGCCAACAAAACCGCTATCCCTATTCTGTACAAAAAATTCAAGATTTTACGAATTGGGCAAGCAATGTAAATAAATGCAATTAACTAAAGTGGACATCCATGCATCTCTGAATGACAGTAAAACTTGACTGATATTATTATGGGGTTAATTAATGTTGCTTTCGGCTATCTCCGTTTTTTTTAGCTAGATATTCATAAATTGTTTGTTCTACAACTGTGAAAAACTATGAACGAAAATTCGTTCTAGCTTTTCTCGGTATAAGATTTTTAAACTGCAGAGTGCGAAGTGCGAACATAATATTTTGTGTATGAATTTTTACGGTATTGTATTCTGTATAAACGGTTTTTTAAGCATATAGCAGCAGAGCAGTGTACTTTTCTGTTGAGGTTGAGCATTGCGTCGTATATAGAAACATAAACATGGGGGAAAGGCAGTAGGCAAACCAAAAAAAGTATCAATGACCATTAGATCTCACGGGCACACAATATGCATTCACACTCTCATGATATATGTGCATGTGTTTATGTACATACAGTCGGCTGTGTTTGACATTGCCGTTTTAGTGCACCTCGCAAACATCTATCGCTATCCATTAAACCTCTGATCTAACGAGAGTAACAAGTGTATCCTCGTAAATGCAAATGCTAAAATCATAATTCACATTATCGCAACTCAATCATACAACCCATAATTTCGCTTTGGTCAATATACAGCTTTGCACTACTGCAAGGGTCTTAATAATACATACCGTAAATAATACCGTCATCATCCATCACATCAACAGTTGTGGGAGTCCTATAACATCTGTTTTAAAGAGATTAAATTCGCAATCCCACACACCGTTCCGCTGTATTCTACTTAGATAAACAACTGACATAAAGACACTTCTCTCTTTACTTTACTTTTGGTTTCATACAGAGAGATTGACAACAAAGTTTATTTTCCCGGAAGTGGAAATGATACAAACTTATTTGCTAGCTTACTAATATCCAGTAACTGTAGTTTTAGTAGTAACGTTTGGGCGTTGACGTTTATGAGTATGAGGAATAATATGTGAGAGAACAGTGAATGTCTGGTTTGAGTTGACACTAAAAAGGGATAACCACTGTACCATACTGTGTACATGAGCGATTTGTAACCCTACCACTGAAAGAGAAAGTCCGAAGATGGGAGACACTGAAACACCACCAGTGTATCACGTCGTTGTCGTTGGATTTCACCACAAGAAAGGATGTCAGGTTGGGCCAATTTATATCAAGTTCAAAGTATCGATTGCGGAGACAAAGCAATATATTATTTTGAATATTTTGTTCTTAGGTCGAGTACGTTTATCCGCCATTTGACAGCGACGTTGAAAAGACTGCGTGGAAGCATTTGCCAACTTTGGCAATGCCGGTACGTCGCAATTTTTGGTGACTATTCAAGCTGCTAGGAAGTGTGAAATTGTTTCATGTGGGAAGATTGAATTTGTTATAATTTTTCATGCAGGACGGGGCTCATAATTTTGAAACGGATACAGTGTATTTCCATCTTCCGTCACTGAAAAATCCTCGGGAAACA
Source organism: Willowsia nigromaculata (assembly GCA_034700605.1). Lineage (NCBI taxonomy): Eukaryota > Metazoa > Arthropoda > Collembola > Entomobryomorpha > Entomobryidae > Willowsia > Willowsia nigromaculata. The sequence continues at coordinate 53,157 of JAQIXX010000044.1, forward strand.
GTGTTTGGAGTTGCATGTTATCAGCAAATAGATGCTAGTGTAGGTTTGCCTTCAATATAAACTATATCATTTAGCTATTTTTCTTTTTAAAGTAGTAATTTACAATATAAGTCTACTCTTTTTCTAGAAATTAACTAATAAACCTGACGATGTAACAAGGAGTACAGTGCAAAAATCTGTATGCGTTCTCAGCAAATTCCCTTTGTATGGCCACATTCAGGTATAATACCAAATACTCATTTATCACCCCGACTTTCTGATTTGTGTTACTATCAATCATGCCAGTTCCTAAATTCCTCTCTTCCTTTTCAAGGTGAAAATGTCTCTCATAACGGCAGCGTATTTTAGAAAAGGGGATTTCGATCAGGTTTCTATTTTGAAGGAGGCTTACAACAATCTCAACTTATGTTTAAATTCAGAGTTACTTAAAACACCTGAAGCTTGTGTCGGTTAGTAAATAATTTCAATAAATTACATGAGCATCAGTGTAAAAGTATGTGTTACTGATTTATGTATAAATATCAATTGTACAGGATTATCACCCAGAGATTTAGTGTTTACGTTTCGCCATCAAATTATCATACTGTTTAAGTTGCTTCTGTTGGAAAAGAAGATATTATTTAGAGGGTCCTCTGTGGGGCCATTATGTTCTTCTTTGCTGACTCTGATATCGTTACTTCCGTTGACTTTGGAATATGGCTTGACTGAATCTGCGTGCGTAAAGACAACCAAAACCATGTCCATTGTCCCCCAGTTTTCCAGTCAATCAGAGACAGATCCTATGGATGTAATGGAAAAGTTAGAAGAAGAAGAAAGTAAACAGGACGCATCACAAGCTCCAAATTCCAGCGACATACATTTAGTCACAAGTAGCTCTCCACAATCTGAAAAAAAGGCCAAGGATATTAACAATTCCCGAATTCAGGATGAATCTGTATCTAGTGACAAAGTTGATTACGCATCTCTCACCACTGCAGATGGAGAACCAGTTTCCAACTCAAAATTTTACTACTCGTTAGAAAGCAACATGAAGACATCTCTATCAGAAACATCATCATTGGCATCAGAAAAACAGGCCGATGACATTCCAGATTTTATAACTGCTGTTCAGATGACACCCAGTGATGCTGGGCTTCCTTTACAATTGTTCACAAAGGTATGAAAATAATTATGAAATTTTTATGTTTAAAAACGACATTATATGACCATTTTTATTTGATATTGACATATCAATTTTCTTTATTCAGGGTTACCTTTGTCACCCATATTTATCACTGCATTACATGGACTTGCTCTCCGATTCAAGAGTGCGTGGCTTTGTCATCGGAGCAACAAACATTCTATTCAAGCAAAAGCGTGATCTTGTTGACGTAGTCGTTGAAATGTCCGATGGCTCCATTGATATTCCTGACTTAAACTTGAAGCGAATGGTTACTGCTACAACTGCTGACCTGAGATTTGCCGACAACATAGTTCGGCAGGTAACGCAAGAGACTAATGGTCGCCGGGCTGAACCTGATACATTCATGGATGGTGTAGGATGGGAGGGTGGGGATGAATGGATTCGGGCGCAATTTAAATACTATCTGATGTGCTTGATGAGGACCAGTCTCCTAGAGGAAGGAAGCAGACAAAGGGAATCGTTCTGTCCCGGCTTCCTTCGAATGTGGCAAAATACTCATAACTGGACCACATGGGAAGCTTATGTTAACTCGGAAGAAAGAGATACGCCGGGCATTTACTCGTTGTGTCCAGGTCATCCTTTTGATGGAAATATGTCAGTGACCGATATGAAGATTCGACTCTCTCAGTAAGTTTGATTGAATAAAACAAAACCCACTTCGTAGGGTATTCATTGCTTGCATATTTTTTATTTTGTTCATTAACATTTTATTCCAGCACAATGCAGAGCTCTGAGAGTGGAAGGAAATTAAATCAGGCTGTTGGAAAAGCGGTTACGTCGACTGGTAAAGCCGTAGGAGGTGCGATATCTCATGCTAAAGGTGCTTTTTCTACTTGGTGGTCTTCCGTTACCACTGCGATTCCTGTTACTGCAGCACTTGATGCTACTTCTCCTGATAATGATTCTAGGTGTGAAAATGATGAAAAGCCTGCTCCTGTCTCTCAAACCGGCAGTTAAATATGACAAGTTATCACTGCAGACAGTTAGTGTAACAACAGTAAATACTGAGGAATCATATTGTGCTAATATTAGATGTAAGCCAAAATCTAGTTCATGAGTCTGAAGTAAGTGTAAAGTAGTTTTGGGCCATCAATATTTTATTACTAAGATTATGTACATGTACATTCTCGTTTCTTCAAGTTAATTAGTGGCAAATGTTCTGAAGACTAGCACAAAATGAGATTCTTGTTCAGTACACTGCACTGTATTGTATTTACTCATCGGTTTTTCAGTCATCACTATTGCCGTTTTAATCAATAATTTTTGAATGATGTCTATTTTGGAAACTCGTTACCTGTACACTGGTGATTCATATCGTAATTTATGATTTTCAGATGCTACAAATCCACAAGCGATTTAATTAGTGCTGAGCTGAAACATTACTTTATAAATATTTATTACAAATTATAAGTAAGTGCTCTACCATCACACTCATATTTATTTACACTCTGTTACTACTAACTTATTTATAGATAAAACATGCTTTAAGACATCATAGCTTTAAAATTGGTTTATTTGTAGATTATATTAGAGCATGTTTATTTTCTATCTTACTCATTTTCATTCCGTCACATAATGCAATTTTAAGAAATCTCATCTCATCACAATGAATAAAATAAATATGAAATTCAGCAAATAGCTATTCAAGTTTTAATAGCAATCTGATTATTTTTGCTTCATCGGTCTTTCATTTCATTTTTCATTAAATTTTCGGCAGCATACTTCATTCATGTGATAACACATCAGTAATTTTTAATCAGTAGCAAACTAGTAAAGACGATACATGAATGACGCAACAAATCTCCAAAATGAAATATGGGTCGAGTCGAAGAGGTTACCAAACCAGAAACAAGGTGGCTATCATTTTGAAAAGATAAGCCTGTACAATACTATCGTTTTTATCTGAGAACCATTTTACTCCACATGTAGGCACATATTATGTATTGAGATTTCACACAAAAAAGTGATCAATTGCCTATGCAGTAATTGTAATGCTTTTTAAATGTAACACTTATTTAATTTTACTTCAGGAAACACTTTCTTTGACGATGGTATTAGTATACACCTGATTTTGATTTCATTGTCAGTTTAAGCTAATAATTTGCTTTATTATTATTCCGGCGTATCTTCCCATTTCATAAAGCGACCATGACTTGTCGGTCACATACCGCTTTAAAGTTCTAAATCCTCAGATTCTGAATCCCCCTTGATGTCTATAATAGTATCTGGCCGATGAGCATTTGAATTTGAAAAATCATTCGCAGTTGGCAAATCATTTGAGTTCGAAAATTCGTTCGAATTTGAAGTATTCAGTGAATGCGCTTTGGTAAGTTCTTTTGGTACAGGTACATCAGGGCAATGATAACTCATATATGCGGTGACTGTTCCAACTAACTCTTCTTCAGTTTGGAAGCACCATCCTGCCCCTTGTAACCCACCGTCTTCATCAAGTGACATTGTGGGAAGAAGAGAACGTCTGAATGTTAAATGGTCATTATTAAACATGTACATTTTTTAGACAAAGAAATGTCGGAATAAATTCTATCAAACAGACAATTTACATATTTTACGCATCAGCATACTTCTTTCTCCGCTTTCGACCATTTGGATCCGTAGCTTCCATGGGTCTTTCCAGACGGTGTAAAAACGGGACTTCGTGATACGCTCCGAAAATGCTGATGTCAAGAGCTCTCATTGCATTCTTTACCGAGGTCGAGAAAATATGGTCCCATAAATCCTCATGATATAGCAGTGGAGGACGACTCCTTCCGAATAAAACCAATCATAATTTATCGAATTCATGCTTCAAAGGATGAAGTAAAGTCATTATAAATCCATGCTCATATACATAATGTATAGCAATCTTCAATATCATGAAGCAATTTAGCTTTTATTAAAGCTTCATTAATAATAATAAAAGCAACTTTTTAAAGCAGTGAGATTTCCTGTTTCTCTAGATATGCGTGGCTGCTTGACAATAGCAAAAGTACAAAACGCTCGTTGGTCGTGATAGCCTAATATTTGTTCACCCCAGTTGCAAGATAATTTCACTTGTTGAAGCCGGCAAGTGCTCGCAGCTGCTCTGTGAAAAAGTTTTTATAGTCCATAGTCCATATCTTGGCACAATCAAATCCACATACATAAGAAAGAATTATTCCTAAAAAGTTTGCAACTCAAACTCGACATTGGGGCCTTTTACCTCATGAATAAACTAACTTAAATAACAGAAACATTTCAGGACAGCCACAAAGCTGTCTAATAATATTCCAAACATGTCTCTCACACTACTGAAGACTCAGAAACTACTTTTCAAAGCTTATCGTCTACGGGTGCCCTTGCTCAAACTGAATGAGCCTTTTCCAAAACGCTGTTTCTCATGCAGAGTTTCCAAGAGCTTCCTCACAAATAATTTCGCAACAAAGAGTGCATGCATAACTTTAGGTAGTATAGCAATAAGCGTGGGTCTTTACGAAGGAAGAAAGGGAGGACTTGTAGTGTTAGCGGATAGCTTTACGAGCAAGAGCATCAATTCGGATATAAATGAGAAAATCGGAGCTCGACAAAAGTTTGACAAGGACGTTAACGTTTCTGCGTCAGCAGAAGAAAACAACGCAGCTACAAAAGATTCTCGACAATTATGTGATAATAATGACGGCAACTCAGAAATTAATACTGAAAGCAGTGAAAAGAATGCCACTGAAACAGAGGAGCGCTTCGATTGGTCGCAGCTAACAGAAATACTTTCTCCATACTGGAAGCGTCTTCTCTTCGCCGTTGGGGTATGCGCTAACCTATGAAATGACCATTTAGCAAGAATCAAAAAATACTGAACTAATAATTGCTTACATTATCTAATGTCGCAGTCTGCCTTTGCAGTTGCAATCATAAACATTGAAATACCAACCTTTCTGGGGAAACTTGTGGACACAGTCACAACTCATCTTATGTCGGTGGGGAGCTCTGCATCACAAGAAACCGCAATCCAATTTGTGGAGAAACTAAAGGAGCCTGCCATAAAATTAGTGCTACTATATTTTGCTCAGGTATCCCCACGATTTTACCTTTTGTCATTTACAGCATACACGGAATTGTTATCCATTATTATTTTTAAAAGTTGGCTACTGATTTCATTATAGGCAATTGGAACATTTAGCTACATCTACAATCTTTCGGTAGTTGGTGAAGGAGTGGCAAAGGAACTTCGCACGCGCCTCTATGTGTCCTTGTTAAGTCAGGAAATTGCGTTTTTCGACACTCACATGACTGGCGAAGTAGTTAGCAGACTCACTGCAGACATACAGGAATTCAAATCGAGCTTCAAACAGTGTGTCAGTCAGGGTCTGAGATCAATTAGCCAAACACTAGGATGCTTAATTTCGTTATACTTTGTCTCAAAAGAAATGACAGTAACAGTGATTGCTGTAGTTCCTGCTATTATTCTACTCGGTACAATTTTCACTCGTGGTCTTCGCAAATTGAGCCGGAAGGCCCAAACCAAAGTAAGTTTTCGTGATGAGGTTTGGGCTTATCTTATTTTTGCATAGACGTAAAATATAAATAATGCAGCAATTTTAAATATCATAACAAGAATTTTTTTGCTAATTTCACTATCAGCTATCAGAATCTTCCGGTCATGCAGAAGAGACACTTTCTAATATTCGCACGGTTAAAGCATTTGCAATGGAAGAACAAGAGTTGCTCAAATTCACAAATAAAACTGAGGAGCTAAGGAATTTTAATGTTCAGCTAGGGGCGGGAATTGGGCTCTTCCAAGCTGGATCAAATTTATTTCTGAACGGAATTGTTTTGGGAGTAATGTACACGGGAGGACAACTGATTGCAGCTCAAAAACTGTCCTCTGGAGATCTCATGTCATTCCTTGTGGCTTCTCAAACAATTCAAAGAAGTTTAGCCAACATGAGTCTAATTTTTGGACAGTATGTGAGGGGTATAGGTGCGGGAACTCGAGTTTTCCAGTATATCAATCTTAATTCGAAAACCTCAAGTGTTAGAGAGGAAAAGGGACTTATCCCTGACTTTCTGGATGGAGAAATTGAATTTAATAATATTACATTTAGTTACCCAACTAGACCAGAACGAATTATTTTAGAGAATTTTACGCTGAAACTGCCAAAAGGTAAAGTGGTCGCAGTGGTTGGGGCTTCAGGAGAAGGGAAATCAACGCTTGCAAACATCATGGAAGGGTAATTCAATATAAATATGTCTATTGCTAATTTCATCAATGATTTTACAATTGTTTGGCTTCTCAGTGCATATTACTGCATAATATTTTTATGTAGATTTTATTCTTTGGAATCTGGAACGGTTTTCATTGATGGAAACCCAGTGGAAAGTTTGAACACCAAATGGCTTCGGGGAGAGGCAATTGGAATAATCAATCAGGAGCCAGTTTTATTTGCAACGACTATACTGGAAAACATACGATATGGCAAACCTTCCGCTAGTGACGAAGAAGTAATAGAAGCAGCCAAGCGAGCAAATGCATACGAGTTTATAATGGATTTTCCAGAAGGCTTCAATACAAAGCTCGGGGAAAGAGGTGTCACAGTTTCCGGTGGTCAAAAGCAGCGTGTGGCTATTGCTAGAGCATTGATAAAGGAGCCAAAAATTTTAATTCTTGACGAAGCAACAAGGTAGGGTTATTTGAAGTCACCGTTGCTTATCATAGATGCATGCATTCATTCATCTGTTTTCTTTATAGACTTACATTTTGCAAATTGCAAATTATTTAAAATTACAAAATTTTCTAGTGCCTTAGATGCAGACTCGGAACGCATAGTTCAAAGCGCTCTCGATTCCGCGGTACAGGGAAGAACCGTTCTGGTAATAGCTCATAGGCTTTCAACCGTTAAGAATGCTGATGTGATTGCAGTTATGTCACATGGTGCAATTGTTGAGGTAAATAGAACTACATTTGTATCTAGATACGATAAGTTAGTTAAATGTTCCAAATCTCTCAAAATAAAAATACACATATTCCTATTTTCTACAGATTGGTTCGCATGATATTCTTATGCAAAAGAGAGGATTCTACTACAATCTAGTTAAGCAACAAGAATTTTTTACGGAAGCCAAGCAGAGAGGACCCACCCAAAAATAGTACATTTAGTACAAATTACAATTTAGTAATACCTAAAGAACGAAATTAGCACGTGATGCCTTATATTTATTTATGTATCAAACTCTAGCATATCTATTGCCCCTGTGATATTGTTGACTCTTGGAGAAATTATGTACACATAATATTTTAAATATATTCTAAAGCTAAGAAATCAATTAAAATGAACATACCAACGGTACAATATTTCTGGAGTAAAGAGTCGTTCCATTTCTTGTTCGTACAAATGATGATAGTTTACATGCAACCTGTACGTTCCGTAACATAAACCATGAACGAAAGTAATAACGTTCCATGTCTAAAATTCAAATCCAAACGGTTTCTAAACATGGTATTATTAACGAAAAATGCATATTATTATCTCTTTCCAAAGTAAAGCTCACAGCATCGGTAGGAACGTCATATTTCCCCCATACAAACTCAAATTCGTTTTCGGTATATCTCAAAATCTTGCCCAGTTTCTCAATGCTGTGTACCTGAAACGTTCAATGGACCAGCTTAGGTAACTAAAAGAATACACCAGCCAAACCCATACGGAGAAAGTAAATGGGTACGTATTTTTACATTAGCACACGTCTCACAGCTTCTTCCGACTAGAGAGAAAGGAGGTCTCATGCTTTCGCAGACTGCTAAAGTCTTTGAAATTTGCTCAAAGTCTTCGACAGATATATCCTTAAAATTAGTCACATCGGAATCACGAAATAGGAAAACAAAGGCTTTGAATATATCCCTTACAAAATCCTCAGGAATAAACTTGGGTGTTAGAAACTTTTTAAAAATTTTAAAACATGATTTCAACAACCTAAGTAGTCGTATAGTGGGACCAGTAGTTATCTTTTCATCATCTATCAAGCCAAGCATGTACTTGAACAGTCGTTCAGTCTGACTAAAAACATATTGGTCTCTCCTTCTCGCCTCCTCTTCAGGAGTTAAGCTTCCGGTGTCGTTCTCATATCCGGATTCGCATTCGGGTCCTAAAGGAGGAGTAAGAGCTTGAATGGTAGCATCGGTTATAGATTCGACGTCGCATTTATCTGGTCCCATTCCAAAGCATGAGCTATCAGGATCCACTGAAAATTGAGATGCAATATAATTTTACTTTTACTATCGTCTTTACTATCAAGTAAACTGTACACTCTAAATTTTAACCCGCATTGACAAGTAGAAAATGACAAAAGCTGAAATAATGTACAAGCTACATAGCTGTTTACAATATATAATATTTATTGTGGCTGTACCAGGCTCAGGATCCATTTGAAATGCCAGATGAATCTGTAGGATGGGATAGGAAGAAAATGATCGCACATATTGTATGGAAAAACATTGGCTAAACTGCGAGCTACACTTTAAAAACTGAGTTACCTGATAAGGTTGATCATCTATAATGAGCCCACTACTTTCGGGGCTGCATAAATCGGTCATAAAGTGCTCCCTAATATTTCACACAAATTTAGCTCTAGTTTAAAGAGCCAAAGAAAATAGGACTTACCTACTCACTTTAGCAAGCATGATAGTTGAAAAACTGGGGTGCATTGTATATTTTTCAGGATATAAAGTACTCTTTAATTTTCTTACGGAAAATTTGTGGACGCCAGGCAGTTCACCAAAATAGGATGATCGAATAAAACTCCAAATGGACAGTTGTCATACATGAATCGATACACTGTATAACTTACACCTGGATTGCACACCTCGAAATCTGCTACCACTTTTCCAAGTATGTGAATTGATATCACAATGGCAAGCAGTTTCATTTTAGGATTTATCATGAAGTGTATATTAACTACTAAAAATACCGACTAAATGCAAACCTTACTACTTTAACTGTATTTTTGTAACGTATTCGTAAATTCATGAATGAGAGAATTAAAAAAAGGAAATGTACAACACGTGAAGCTGGCTTACACTTTCAGTAAGTTGGTTTCATTCAACCATTTCCCAGAAAAAAAGTTAGAATAAGGACAAGTAGAAGGCTATGAATTTCTCGCGAAATTTCATTTTCAATGGATTTGAAACTCTGGTTAAGTTGATATTTTTATTAACTCCGCGGGTATTTTTCATTGTAAATTTTATGAGGCAGTTTTATGCATGATTTGGTGCGCACCGACAAAAAAGGAAATAAAACAAAATAGTATCAAATACGTTATACATCGTATTTATTTTTTTTCGTAAAAATCAGACAACAACAATTTCATCATTATAATTAGGATAAAGGATATACAATCTACGAACTGTAAAACTACTTTACACCAAAATATTTTTTAAGGCGATACAATAGAATAGTCTCAATACGTCATACTTCAAACTATACTCTCGCTGTTTGTCATTTCAATTTTTTTTATACTTTCCGTGAACTAACGTTTGAAAGTTTAAGTACTTGACATAAACAACAACACAATTAACAATCTTCTCATATATATTTTTTTTACTATTTATATTTATAGTTTTTTAATCAACGTTCACATTAACATGCCCTCGATATTCGTACAGTACGGGTTTACATCTACAGATCTACGGACGGGCGGATGTGTTCATCTTGCCGACAGTGTCACCTACCAAATTTAGCTTTCTAACATCACAGGTTCATTCCTCCATTTTTCACACTCACTATCTGATTTTATTACTTTTTTCTCGCATTTATCTTCGCCGTACTATATTATGGATGTACTTTTGAGGAACTGTTGTTGTACTTGTTTTACTGATTCGATTGTTGTAACATCCATACACATTTATCTTCATTAATTTTTATGTAAACATGGATTACTGGTCCGAGAAGCATGTTTAACTATTTGTATTGTAATTTCAGACAACGCTATAAAATTAAATTAAAACAACAGTAAAAAGTCAAAGGAATATTTTATTAATGAAACAAGATGACATGGCACTAGACGGCGACGACAATGCAAACTCAGGAGTCGTAACAAAACATACCGTAAATTAAATTACGAAAATTTACGAGTTTGTTTTATTCTTGTAATTTGACGAGTTCGGCCCAAGTATTTTTTTTATACAGTTCATAATATTCTTGCCAGCATAATACGAACTTACGCATCAATAGACAACATGTTATAAAGGCTTTGTTCAAATTGTCGTTACTCTTCGTAAAAATGATGTTAAATTATATACACGGATTATTTTTTACAGGAAAATCTAACAATAATGATATTATGCATATATGTAGTCATTTTTGAGCACTGGACAGAAACTGATTGGAACATTAAATATGGCTATAATGTGGTAGGTATATAGCTCATTAATCACAACTAACTGAAGGTATTTCACGAGTGACAAACCTGAAACTTTGTTTAAGGCGCAGCTAACATTCCTCGATAGAAACAAAAAAGCATTTTTGATGCTTTCTATGGGGTCACATCACATGTCGGATATACAGTGATTTTTTATTGCTCTAACTGCAGCACATGAACTAGTAACAATAATACTAATTTCGATGCAAAACATAATATTCGCCGTCTCTTAAAGAATGAGTACAAAAAGTACCAGTCAAAAGACAGCAAACTCCTTTCAGATTTTAAAATACTATTTTTGGAGTTACCATTTACTAAACATAGCTAAACAAAGTATGCAGCAAAATCAACAACAAATTTTTAACTATTATAAAATTATATATTATTTACATACAAATTATTAGCTTTATCTTAAAAATAGGTAGAACTATTAGCTTTTTAAATTTACCTACAAAAATACATTAAAATTGCAATGCAACTGACTAAAAATTCGCTTCCTTGCCATGACCTTGGTTGGATGCTACTATTTAACATATACCACTGTCAGCCAAGGTCCTGGCACGAGTTTTACTGATGAATGTAATGCTAACTTACACAACAATAAAATATTTCAGACGTGTATATAACTGAAGTAATCAAAGGGGAAGGAAGAATTATTGAGGTTTTTGTAAAATTGCATGATTGTAAGATTTAACATTTTTAGGCAATGTCTTATTTGAAATAAAAAAATACTCTCAAATTTACAAAGCATATTAAGCACTCTCTGATAATAAGAATACAACGAAGGACGTTTCTAAAAAATAAACTAGTTTATTAATACAATTAAATTATTTAAATGAATTAAAAAGACAAATATTCTCAGGGGAATTTCGATTCACTGACATAAGAACCCCTACTATTACTCTTTCTTCTTGTGTTACCATTTGGTAGGGTGCTGTTGTTCGGTACCGCTGACACTGACGACGGGTCAGGGGGTACCGCATTCTGTGGTAATGAACCACTTCTAATGCGAGGATTGTGTGGCTGCTCTTTTCTCGTATTACTAATTGTATTATTATTATTATGACTATTGCTAATGTTAGAACTATGACGGGGGTGATTCAGACTATTAGTGAGTGTACCACCAGGAGCAGAGTGACCTGCGGCACGACGGGGCTGCTGCTGGAGAACAACTCCATTGGCTGCTGTTGGTGGAGCTGATTGCGTCAACTCCTCATCATCACTTAAATAACCTTCATTGTTGTAAAGTTCCTTCACATGATTCATTTTAGCTGCGGAGGAACGTTTGTTCTTTTTGGAGAGACTAGACTCACTGGATTCATCTTCCCCAGAAGTCCCAATCCCTAAATCCCTCTCCAAGCTATTTCTCGATGGTGGTGATGCTGCCTTCGCTGTTTTAAGTCCATTTACTCTAGGAATAACACCTCCATTTACGAACTGACCTCCGTGTAAGCCTAGGTTCCCTGGATATCCCTGAGCTGTAGACCACCGTCGCCCAAATTTGTCTGCTCCTTAAAGAAAATACGAGATATTTCGTTAGCTTTGCTTACGCTATTAGCATCTATTTGCTTGCTATTCAATATTTGTCTCATTTTCCCCTTTTTCGTATGAAAATAGAGAAAACGGCACGGTGTACATGGACGTTTTAGCATAATGTAAAAGTATGGGGCAATGTGAAGCTTTGGATTTGTCAAGCTGTATTACAAGCTGAATTTTATCAATGGTTTGGTATTGCGAAAGTACCTTGTGACAATTTGGGATCCAGGCCTGCAGGAGTAACAACGAAGGAGTACGGCACTACTTTATCCTTTCTCTCTTCCGGCGGAGACATCATCTCCAACGTTGTATCATCGCCACAGAATTTTTTACACGAACCCGGGCCAAATAGTGATAGTAATACTGGAAGTAGGAGAAGGCCATGCAACGCAGCAATAAAGATGACCAGGAAAATAACTTTGAAGAAAGTTATAAAGATGTAGGAAGGTGCTACGAGTAAAGCAGCCACCCCCAACACAGTAGACACGGCTCCTTGCACGATCGGCAAACCAAGGGAATACAAACACTGTTTCACACGCTCGTCCGGCGAATCCACTTTGGCAGCAATGTAGGCGTACGAAATATGGGCTGAAAAGTCCACTGAGAATCCGATACACATAATTAAGTTCATCATCGAAATTGCGTCAAGATTGACGTTCCAAAGAGACATAAATCCTACAACGCCTGCTTCAATGGAGACAATCGAGAAAGCAACCCAGAGGGAACACAGTGGACTAGGAATGAAAATTAGAGACACTCCCATCATGATAAAAGCAGCTATTGCCACACAATTGATTGACGTCTGTCGGATCAGAAGAAACTGGTCAAAGAAGACAAAAAAGGGATGGAAAACGGTCACATTCATGCCAGTTTGGTTCTTCGCTATAGCTCGTAAGGTGTCAGCCATATCCCTTTCCTTGTTAGAATCGGAAATGTTCACAGACTGGATGACAAACCGGGACGCGACGATTCTCGTTCTATCCTCATTAAACTTTATATCATCATAATAAAAGCTGGATGAATCTATGTATTCCTCTGTCAGTGTTTTGATAAATTGTTCCTCTGTGGTTATGTTGAAGTCAAATATGTCTTTGGATCTTTCAACATAGTTGAGGAAATTACGTAGCCAAGATTCCGTAAATTGGGGACTACAGTATGGTGAAGTTTCGAATTGCCGCATCATTTTGTCGATTTTTTGCTGAACAGTTTTGTTTGAATAGTCCATCTCTCCAGCGACAACAACCTAAATATTGTAAGTGACAGAATAGTACCAATTGCAATTAGTTTCTTTGCTTTTTCAAACATGCATTCTTGAGGAATTCTATGTTTTACCATCCTACTGGAAAGTCACAACCTTTAGCCAACACAAACGCTTTGAAATTGCTGTAGGAAAAACTGAATGTGCAACAATTGAAATTTCAATATAATGGGTTTTTTCCGTAACCTGACTAATCATTGAATAAGCTGTGCCTACGACTCATAATTCAAACGTGGCACCTGACTATATACTCATATTTAAAGTACGTAAAGGCCCTCCAGTTTCTCATAAGGTCATTGCATAAGTTTTAATGGGATGTTTCCAAAATAGAGAATGGGATCCAAATATAAAACGTACATCCTTAATATTCATAGCTAAAGACTAGTCAAGAATAGGGTAATTAATGGGAAAAATTATTCGTTCTGTTCACAAATCTCTTCAATGAAAAAAAAAATCCCGAGAGTAAATACTTCTAGCTTATTACAGGCACCAACATAACGTTTGTCAGAGAAAATGTGGAAAAAACTATATTCCACATTTCGGTAAGTTTGAAGTTTGCATTATTTTTCATATAATTACAAATCAAACCTATAGGACATCAATCAAGTTCATGATTCAAAATACAAAATTCCAAAAGATTTGATGACAGTATTAGTAAACTAACTAAATCAAGTATGATTGTTTACCTGAATTCGATACGGGTAGTCCCTAAAGTACATGTCCTCCATGTCAAAAAATGTGGCAGCATATGAATCGTATCTGGTTAGCTTACGACGCTCCAGCCCCTCTTGTGTTTTCGTGATTCCGTAACAACTTACTCCCAGATACGCAATAAATACAGCGAGAACCACAATTTTCACAGGAGTCAGGTTTAAGAAAGCGCCCCAGTAGTCACGGAAGAAAACCATAATGCCGTGGTCCGGGTTGTCCTTTGGGTTATATGGATCATCAGGGTCGATTCCTCCAGTACACCATAATCTGTACCAAAAGGTCTTACCCTCTGGAGAAAGTAACAACAAGTTCAGCATACATTGTTTTATTTGACACATAATGCATGGGGAAATTCATGCTGCATTCGCTACTTTAAGCAAAATGATATTTTGAAACTATTCCTCTCATATTCTAGCCGTTAACATCAAGTTGAATAATAGAAAATAAAAATATTCGCAAATAAATCAGCAAGATGCATACCTATATGCATTACCTTCATAAATGAGTATTCATGTAGGAGTTCATTTTAGATTCTTTTCAAAAGCTAGATAGCATAACACTTTTGCTACAACAAAATGTGAACGCAGTTACATGTTCTAATGATAGAACGATAGAAGCCACTGCAAGAGTGAGAAAAAAAGTGTACGTCCCTGTCCGGAGGTTATGTTCGTGACTCTATAAACGTGATTTCCATATCGTAAGAATCCTTAGTGAAGGTATGCAAAGAACTATGTTATATATCCAATAGCTATAATGTATAATATATAATATAGTCATGCATTTAATTATTCGCGTTGGGGCACCTTATGTACATCCAATTTATCCTTCACCTATCGATGTATTTATACATGTAGACATTGAGTGGGTAAATTTTTATTTATAAAAAACACAGTAGTTGCCCAAATGTATAAATTGCCGTAGTGTGATTTTGATCTTACATGCACAAAAGCACAATACAAACTTAACACATCATGCTAATGGACTATCTAGTAATTCATGTGTATCAAGCAAAAAATGAAGAAAAAAATCTATAGATTTGTGGGAGTTCATTCAAGTTCTTGATGAGAAGCTTATACTCGCATTAATATGGCACACGCGTCCGTTCATGTGTTTTAATTAAAAATAGCATAAAACAATCACTTGCTTTACATCATTTTGCTGCATCTTTGAAGAATGAATAGTGAAAATGCACCCATCTATCAAACTGTATCGACTGTCTCCATTTTTTAACGTAAGAATAAAAAATAATCTATTGTCTTCTTCTTACAAGCCCATTCTATAGGTAAGGTACTGTACAAAATGTCATCAATATTCGTGTTTCGCATTTACCCCCACATGTGTTGTGTTTGGAAGTTGGAAATTTCGTTGCAAGCAATCAGAGGAACGATTAGGCATAATAAAAAGTGGAATTGGCACATGATCAAAAACAATAAGACACCCTACTTCATCCATGTAAAAATGAGTGGACATAATTTATATTTATGCATGCGTACGAATTGCGAATGAGTGCATAGGATCCACTCACTTAAAAGCTATCTCAAAAATGTATTAAAGATATCCAATAGCATGCCTTCGGTAAGTAAAACAATTGATGTGTGTACCTACCAATATTGATATGGTTCGTGCATAGATCTTTGATTTAAAAAATATTAATAAAAATGATTGTAAACTCTTACTTGTCTTGGATCTTGGGGTAGCCGTGTACCAGCACAGAAAAGAGTGCCTATTTTCCGCTTCATGATATCCGCTCCACGCAATAGCACCTCCGAAAAAGAAAATATGCCAAATGTATGTGGCAACAACGGCAGCACCTGAGTAGATGGAAAAGATTTGGACACAAGGGAACGGTGTAATGACTCCAACCCAGAACGATAACATGTCTGTTATGGAAGTAATGGTGATGGAAACAGCGGCCTCCGCGTATGTTTCTCCCATTCTCTGTGGAACGGGATCGTGGGGCGACGTTCTTCTCCATGATGCTAACATTACAAATGTGTCATCTATTCCAATACCTAAAATCAGAAAAAAATATAAGTTAGTTCAATACAGGTTAGGAAATCCCTTTCAAAAATCATATATCAAAGAGAATGTGGCCATTTGACTATGGCGGTAATGAGTGTAAATTAGTCAACAATCCAGGCTTAGGGTGCTTGCATTTTTTCGCAATTTTTTAAACACTACATTGTCTTCAAGCAAACAATGTCATAACTTCTATTTATTTATTACTCATGTCATAAATCTTTCAAGGATGCATTACTTAACACTTGTCACAATTTTAGGACAAGAGCGATTATTGAGTGTTGGACTTGCATTTAGGATGTCACAAAAAGCAACATAGATTCAATGCTTCATACCTCCTTGACATAATCCTTCGCATTTAATTTAGACTAAATTGTGTACTAATGATGAGTAAAAATTGGTTTTTTCGACAAACATAATAAGCGACATCACGAATTAGATACATCAATTTACTTTTGGTATGGGCTATAAGACAAAGCTTCTGGCCAATGTACATAAAACAAAATATGAATTACAACTCTTCCATTTTCTACTATCATTTGGTTTGTTGGTTTAGTGAAAAGCTAAAGATTGGTGATAGTGGACATCATAGTCAGAGTAGATTTTTAATTTTTTTTAACTTCATAAAAGTTTCATGATAAGACCATGAATTTTTGGTCAATTCTGATTGGTTAGTCCTTCTTATGCAATTATTCTGTACTATTGAGAGAAAATCCAAATTGAGTGGGCTTGAATGATGCCACCATATAGCTATCATCGCATTAATCAAATTTTTTGTTTTACAAATTCGCACCATTTCCTTTCCGCTTTGCTAACCACAAAGTACAAATCTCTTGAAGAGGACAATTAAATGTTAGACTTTTTGGCTTTCACAAAATATTTCGCGCACGACAATTTCGTAAAATGCTAAAAGTCATATTTTCCCTCTTTAGTTGCCCAGATAAAAAGAGACACATCTATGCTCAACACGCACACATTATAAAGACACAAGAAATAACCAGCATCAGTGCAGTACATTTTAATGTACAATATTTCTTTCCAACTTTTGCAAATAAACTAAAATTAATATTATGTATTTTTCATACTGATGCACACAATGCAAACAATTTTTGGTACTCACAAGTTATGTGCCTTCAAAACAAGTTTTCATTATTATTATTATTAATATAAAGGCTGATGTCATGAAGAATTTTTTTTACTATCAGAGGACAAGCCCTTCACGAGTATCTTTTTCTATTACTGCATTTAAGGAATGGATCACTAACCCTGTAAATTTTTGCAAAATTCTATATAAACCTTCGATTTGAAACGATAAGTATTTATTTAATAAATAGATAAATCGTAATGCGATACGTGCTGCATTAGCGGATGAATTCTTATTACTGCACTTTTTGCTGCATTTTTTTGTTATATAATCTTGACCATAATGACGAGACTTTAGACTGATTGATTGATAACCTGAAAAAACTTGCGTTTCATCTATAGCCATTTACTTCCATTTCGTTTTTATAATAGTCCCTTTTACTTCTCACCGCATCACCACCAAAGCCAATAACTGTAATAAGTACTATGAGATCCATCTCTACTACTGCCATTTGCGTTGATGATGGGTAGAATCAACAACATCACAAGAATTCTTTCTACTTCACCATGTCATGAGTTAAAAAAAAGTGGTAAGCAAGTGGCCATTAGATGTTGGCTTGATTGTCGTGTGTGTGGCTGTGACTCTGCTTTCAAAGATTTGATTTTGAAAATATCAAGAAAGATGTTGACTATATCGATCATCGTCATCATCCACGTACCTTCTGTACAGATGCATTGCGCATTACATTACAATAAATGCAACTTTCACTTTCTCGACAATTTGCAGATTTTTTCGTAGCGACAGTAAAAAATCTATGATGAAAATGATGATCTTTAGTATGTGCATGCATCAGAAAACTATTCTTTTTTATACAAAAAAGCATCTTGATCATCTATTACATTACAGGACAACAAATTCTCTATGCAGAAGCCAGCCAGGCATACGTGGCGTTTTAAACAATTTGATTTGCTAATGTTACATATTATGCTATGTCATGAGATTATGCCTATAATGCCAAGTATGGTTTTTAAAATAGAAATTCAGGAAGAGACGATGCACTTTTCACGCAAAATATGAAAAATTCAATATTTTTTGTGGATATGAAAATTAACCCTACCACAAAACTTACCAAATAGACAATTTTGGTTTTCTGTCTGAATTTTACTTAAAACGGACCATCTGGGGGAGCAACAGTTCAAATTGAAAGTTTCCGCTATTCCCTATAAGGCCATACGGAATATTACGGTGACCTATTCTTAAGTGTAAATATTACCTATGTAGTGGACAACCGTTGAATGCTAGCATTTTGAATTTTGAAGAAACGGTTCAGTCTATACTAAACACTTTCCATACAGAAGTAACCAATCCCATTAAATTAATCCTGTTACTTTAACCCACCAATTCATGATGTTACCAATAACCAATATCTTTATAAGAAATAGTCAAGAGGATGCACAACATAACTTATTTTGGCACTATACTTCTGACGTTAATGGTCTATGAGCTATAAACAGAAAGCTCTTTCACGTGTCTATGCAGCTACCTGCATTAAAATACATAATTTAAAATTTATATTGCATTTGCATGGTACACAAACCACCAGCAAAAATGCAATTTGCTTCGGTTCGCATCTAAGGGAGTTTTTACTCCTGTGCCGTGCCATCTCACATACTACATTATTTTTTACTATTATCTCTATCCACAGGACGTATTTTCTTTTCATTCATCCCAAAAAGTGTCAAATACGTACTGTAATGGTTATTTTAAGTTAGCATCCTTTGTAACTGTTGAAACTCCGGTATTGTATATGCATTTACATAAATGTACAGAAATCATCGCGCCTTCGCCGTTAATATCAGCATCTTCTAAAGAATAAATTGTGTTAGCCACTGCGTGAAGCCGGAACTACTATTTTTAAATTCTGACAAATTTCTATTCAAAGCAACGGTTTTTTGTTACCTTTTTATGAGTTTAACTAATCGGAAGTATGTAAGCCAGATGGCTCAACTATTCCACAAAGCGCATCACTCATTTATTCAGAGATTGGGGTGCGACATGCACA
The DNA here is from genome assembly GCA_034700605.1 of Willowsia nigromaculata. Taxonomy (NCBI): domain Eukaryota; kingdom Metazoa; phylum Arthropoda; class Collembola; order Entomobryomorpha; family Entomobryidae; genus Willowsia; species Willowsia nigromaculata. Next base: position 72,394 of record JAQIXX010000044.1, read on the forward strand.
TTGCAGTTGTACATTAGCATGTAGTGAATATTTGACATTTAATGAATTTCAAAATACTTTTCTACTATGATTAAATGATCACTTAATATTGCTTTATAGTTATTAGACATTAAAGGATTTCTTGGCGAGAGTTATAACAAATGGCTTTTGAGTCACTTCTTTGTTGCGTCATATACATGCGCTCTTAGTTGTCAGTACGTATATTTTTAGTGTCTTTCTATAATTGACAGCGATTGAACTAAAATAAAAAGTCCCTGATTCAACTAGTTTTGCATATAGATAGAGAAGAAAGCGGTTCGTCATAAACATAATCTAGGTAGTACACTAGTGCAGTGTCTATATGTAAAGAAAAAGTAAAGTATAAATGCAGCATGTTGATGTAACGAAATGATGCTTTTTAAATTTAAATTTAACTCAGAGTAAATGCGACTATGAAATAATAAATTTACATAATTGAGTTCTAAAAATGAAATTTGCCAAAATTTTTGTTGTGTACTAAATGGGATGTAAGAAACGAATGCACTTCCTTTGTCCTTCCTTTTTACTTCATGTCATGCATTCGTTTTGCCTGCTCTTAAAAGCTTACAGGTTGCTAAAAAATAAAACTGTATAGTAATGTTATTATATAAGGAATGTACTTAAACAACACACGGTATTATATGCGACTCTCATGTAAAAAAAAAATGGCAAGACCCTAGGGCAGGGCACGTAGTTTTCAATGAATTCTAAAGTTACAAGATGGGTGTCGAAATTTTTTGGTCTACGCATTATTTTAATGAGCAGTGGGTGGTCAGAAAAGAGTTGACAGCTATAACGCTAGAAAAGTCGTAATCTAACACGGACGTTTCTTGTTCCGCTATTTCATAATCAAAATGTAACAAGCAAAGCTTTTTGAGTGTCTAAAAAATTTAGCTGAGGGCTAATATTAGGAAATGTTTCTTTGAAATACAAGCGGATAAAGCGGCTTTTAATAGCAAACACTGACAATAAAAAGGACACTACTTTTTAAAAATATATAACATATCCTCAGGATATTCTTCATAATCATTTAGTCTTAATCTTTACAGTGCGCAATTGCTTACATAACATTCTTAAAACTAAATGTTTAAGATAATGTTTTTGTCCATCTTCATTTTTGCATAGGGTTAATACTTCCAAATACCTTCGACTTAGCCACCAACGTAAATTAATTACATGTATGACCTCAAGCTGGAATCATTAATAGTATTTGCTTGTTTTGTAGTAATAAAAATTTGGTCCATAAAACAAGTTAAGTAACATGATCGTCAAATATTTTAGCCATCGGTAGATGATGTATCAAACAAATATTAACATTGACAAGTTGCTTAAATCCTAATAATATTACCCAAGTCCCTGTTCAAATTCAATTAACTCGATTGTCGTAAAAAAATTCTTTGTCTAGAAAGCGATTACGATACGACGTGAAATGAAATTGAATTAATGACGCATTCAAGGAGTGAAAAATAAAAGTTTTTAGCAATGTGCTTGCATTAAAATTTTTAAATAATTGAATTTATCGCTTGTGTTATTTGTAAATGATTACAACTAACAGTTTGCCATATTGGTAATTTTGTTTAGATATTGGATATAGAGGAGCAATAATTTTCAATTTATTACATATTTTACTATCAGAGAGGACCAGTCATGTGCAGTAATTATTTGCTGAGTCATCCATTCTCATTAAATATACAAATTATACTTACGATTCATACGATGTCTGAAAATAATTCAGATTATTACAAAGCCTAACTACATCTGTCAACTTATCGTTAGTGACATGCTAAACGCAGTGGTAGTGGCCAGCCAATTCAATTTCATTAGCTGGGACTAATTTGAATCATTCTAGAAATTATACTCATTGACACAAATTATATGCTAGCAAGTAAAATCTTGTAAGAAAACAGACATACATTGCGATACCGATAAATATTTGTACTTTTGTATACAATTTCGTTTCAACAAGGAAACTTTTGGTGTTCAGCCTGGATGCTTCCAACTTTCAAGATTCACAGCTTAATTAGAACTATACTGCCATATAGTACCTATTTTTGCAACTCTGTCGGAAATCGGGCTATAAAAATTTCAAAGATGAAACATGTTCATCTTAACTTACGTGTGATGAAAAGAACTTTTTACTACTTGACTATTTGAATAGAAGACAGAATCAAAATATTGTATCTTCGTATTTACTTTATCTAGAATTACAGAAAGATATCAAAATTGAAGCTTCATCTGACATAAATTTGAATTATTTGAAAATTATCATACCTAACATAATTGAAAAAGTAAAAAGGTATTCAATGGCTTTTATACCTTTTATATTTCTTGTTTGCTTTCTAAGAAGGTATTCTCTTCGTTTTTCAGATACTGTCAGTGTATAGTGTCTGGAAAACGTTGTAGAGCTTTTTAATTAAGATTAGATTTAGATTTTGCAATGACAAGTATACTCTAGCTATGTTATGTTATAATCATAATGTGAGATATTATGAAGACTCGGTGATGTAAAATTTCGAAAATTTGGAGACGCGACGGAACTCGTCATAGTGCACGCAGTTATGATTGTTCAAGGATTTTCCGCTCAGGTTGGTTGGTTCCTCCATAAGAAGTGAACGTTTCATAAATCTTTGGGCTCTTATTTCATACTATTAATATTAATTAATTTACCATTGCTCATCTTCAAACATACTTTTCAACGCACAATATCATTAATATTTCAATCCTGTCTTTAGGAGTTTGCATGTGTAAACAACAAAATAATCCTCGTGTATGAAGTTACTGCTGCAATAATAATAGGTCTATTCTCTTCTCCATATTGCGCATAAACATAAAGATGAGTAGTTATAGTAAGTTGCAGAAATTCTTGAGCATTCCCCATTGCCCTTTTAAGAATTGATGGATAAGCATTGTCGGTACGCACGAGTTACTTTTATTTTAAGTTGCGTATCGCTGCACTTAAAGTTAACCACGTACATATTTGATGCAAGTATGGCAGGTATTTAAGATTTGATGCATTCAAATAACCGATTTCAGTGAGATTGCAAAAAGATTTACCATTGTATCTTCAACTTTATTTAGGTATTTCAAAAAAATTCGCACGCTGCACTGCTTTCCTCATGATAGATAACGTTAACTCAGTGTTCATATTAAGACTGCTGCAAACCTTCTGTCGGGAATCATATTTTTAGAAAAGATCTAGTAGTTTCTCAATATGTATATCTTGTAAGCAAATCCTTTGAAACTGAAAGGCATACTTTACAATCTAATAAGCTGATTTCGAAAATGAAAATTCAATCGAAAATTATGCTACCTACTTCCTTTCTCAATGCTTACTTTCTATTTATCAATGTGGTATTTCGCGTTCACATGTGTACCGAACTTAACAAACCTATAAAAACATAACTACTGTAAAGTCAAATTCAAAAACTTTATCTTGCACCTGTGTACTTCTTCGAATTAACACCATCTTAGTAATTATTTTTTCTTCTTTTAAAGTTTCGATTCCCGTACCACCATTTTGGCAACTCTTAACCCTTTCTCATATGAACAAAAGGTACAACAATGCCTACGTTCGAAAACTCTTTTATGAGCTTACCATCAAAAACCTGTACTGGGAAAGTTTTCAATGCATTCATTCAATCACTTAATGAGTTTTGCTTTGTTTAGATCTGCGGTCTCTCGATTCTCAAATCGTCTCTTCATAGACACCACTGATACAACGACAAGCAACCTCACAGCTAATAAACAGGTCGTAAAACTTACAATTACATCTATTAAATGAATTGCGGTTGACAGCCCAGGCCAAAATATAATTACAAGCACAATTGTTTTCCAATGTCCATACACGAAGAATCGACATGGGCATGAGCTACTACTGCATGCAGCACCCTCCTCCCATTCAATCCCTTACACATATTATAACATCTCTGCATCTGCTAGGCATTGTCCTTTCTTCATCCAACAGTCAACATTTACGCTCATGAAATTATTAAGTTATAAAACCTTCCTTTATCCACAGGCCTTCTCCGCTTTATGCTTCATTTTCTTATGATAGATAATATAGTGTGCGTGAAATCATACATAAATATCCTATTAATGCACCATCAACCTACTTTCCTACTCATTTACTTTGATTGTTCTCACAGAAATCGGTCATCTTCCAGCAAAAAATGCATAGAATGTGTACCCAATAATCAATGATTCACCTGTTACCGTAAGAAAAAAATGTTGTTTACCATCATGCTTTATGATTCTCAGTCTCGGTATTAGTCCTGTAGTACGCATGCATGTGCACGGATGTAAAATTAAAATTTTGCCACACAACAAAATAACCACTATAGAGTGCATACCTATACTGCTATGCATGACGGTTTACATTTTAAGATAATGCAATTGTCGCATCTTAGTCTCAAGCATCTTTTGTTATCAACATTCCTCTTGTTACTTCTTCATTGACGTATGCATGTATCATAACATCAAAATAGCACTTTTGTAGTTTTATTAATAACCCACAAATGATGCGTGTGTGTGGAGACCAATCCATTCGTAACGGCGAACGTTGTTGCCTTTGGCGTGAATGACATACTTTCATGAGTCGACTGACTGCGCGAATGTGGTCTCTTTTGCAGTAAAAAATTATAATAATTATATCTAATATGCATAATGCAGTCGGTTTAGCGCCTTCTTTGTCACGGCTTGTTAAATGTCATTTATCTCACAGTTATTGTGGTGTGCTTTGTATGATATTATTAGTGGTAAATATTCACACTCTCGGTAGTTATATTTATTAAGGAGAGGAGATGTGACATCGATACTTCTTTTACAGATGGCAGTATACTTTGCATAGATACCTAGAAAGGACGTAAAAGTGACTATGCTACTGAATAACTTGTCACTTCACTAGTGAATAGGCGTCACTTCACACTAAAGGAAAAGTCTGCTAAGAGCTGTTATTCACAATTAGTGTTTCCTTATTTGGAAGAAGACACTATATACTTTTCTTCAATTCCTATTGATATTCCCAAATCTCTTTTGAATCTTTTGATAGAATATGTACTGAATGAGCATTAAAATTAAAGTACAGTAAAGCGGGATCCAATAATACTGTCAGTCATTAGGTCTTTTGACTTTCAAGTAACGACTCAATGCACAGTATTTGCACATAGCTTATTTGTAACATGTGGACACATAAATTGTGAGAAAAACTCCTCTGATGTTATATTCTCCCTGAACCCCAGAGACCAAATAACATATAATGTATTTCTTTTTATTTCTAAACATTCCTTTTAATTCATATTATGCACATTTCACTTCATGAAAATAAGTAGTTCATTTGGAGCGATATTTTACTGCGAAGTTCTCGTTTCGTGATGGATGCTTTTTGTAGATCCTTATTACTTTAATGCACTTAAACTATAAATTTATAACAAAATTAAGGACTTACCCAACATCAAGAACGGTGCAGCCATGTTGATGCCAATGAATTCAACTCCGCAGTAGCACACCAGACCGAACGCAGCAAACGATCCAAGGCAAGCGGAAATTACGCCAACAATACCAAGCCATGGTTTTGACTTGACCCAGTCCATCATCATACATGTAATTATCATGAATGCAATCATCCAAATGGCCGTCACTGAGAAGTATGGGAGCACCGAAAACGTGTTCTTTTCTAATTCCTGTGCAAGTGTTCGAACAGTAAAACGAGCAACTTTGATGTGTTTCCATTTGCCTTCCATTGAATCCAACACGTCCAGTACTTTTTGTTCCCATATTTCTCCCCTAAAACAGTTTAAACATAAGCAAAATTGTAGATCATCTACGTGAGTTTTTTTTTCGATTACATACATTTGCTGTAATGGCTAAGCAAACTGCTTGACATTCAAAAAATTTCATCACCCTTCATTTCACACCTCATGATAAATTCGTTAAACGGAGGAGTTTGCAGGTTTATGTTTTCAAGATTCGAAATCAAAACGTGAAATCACTAACAATTGCACCAAACTCTTACGCGTTGGGTTTATTATCATCAAGAGTTTAAATAGTTCAAAACTTCATTTTAAAAGAACCTTGAAAATCTTCAAATGTAAATTAAATTACAATTTTAAAAGAGGCACGAAAAGTCTGAAAGGTTACAAATATTTAATGAAAGAGCACGAGACGCGACCCACTTCTTGATATACTTTCGATTGTGTCAGCATTGTAATATGGGAAATCCAGGCTAATCAAAGATACGATAACAAAAAGCTTAAAATTTCATAATCTTCCCCCGAACGATGCGGTCCAATGAACCATTTCAATAAACCTTCGCCTTGAGAAACCTTCATCGTCATTAAGAGCAGGTTGATGAAGTTGAATGGGGGTATTAGTTTGGATCATGTCGTAAATAAAAATTCAGAACATTTTTTCCTCATTTCAGTTCTCCCTATAATGCCGAGTTAATATAGACTTAAACCAAACGCAAAGATTCTGGGTTTTTTTTACGCTGGAGTTTTGAGCTCTTTAAACCATCATAATAATGAAAGTCACGTTATGTAATTAAACTCTATATTTCACACAATATGAAGCCACGTTACCTGATATCCTGTTTGTGAGTGTTGACCGCAATGAAATAGTTGAGTTGAAGAGCTTTCACGTACTCTATGGTGGACCGATTACTAATTTTATAGCCGCCAAAAATGAAAGGAAATCCCAAAGTTTTATAGGTATTCGGTGTGAGAAAAAAGGGCCATGTCAAAGAAATCTTTTTGCTTTCAATATCAGCCATTGAATCGCCAAGTTCCAAGACATCGTTTTCATAACAGTCTCCTTCCCAAGCAGCGCAGAGATTGTCGTATTTGTACTCATCTTCATCCCAGATTATGCTAATATTGTGCATGAGTTTATCCAAAGCCTGAATTTCCTTCCATACATCTTGGCGTAACAACGTTCCTCCATCCATCGCTTGTACAAATAACCTGAAACATAAAGATTGGAAATTTTAACCTTCTTATCACTTCAATGATTTCATCGGCAGTAGACTGTAAACTACTAATACAATGTCAATTTAGCAGAGACAGTTTCATAATGCGCAAATGCAATGATTTCTTTCAAAATCCTAAAGTCATTTGTCCAATAAACACAGCAAGAAAATGTTCTGGTACGACACTCTTGGGAGTTAAATATTTTAGTCAACCACTGTGCCGGATTGCCACGTTTTGATGGTGAAATGTTTAAGTATGCCCATATATAATAAGCGCCTTATCTCAATTTTAAATCGATAATACGATTCTTGCTTACATGCTTTCCTGTACTACAATTTAAAGGTGCATTGCAGCTAGATATTTGCTCTGTTTTACAATCATTAGTTGTCTAAATAATTTGTGCATTAAGATTTCGCAGTAAAGCAGCATAAAAACACTAAGCTGATTTATGAAAATTGAGTAATTTATCGTTCAAAAAGTACAAAATATTTTGTCAAGTTTTGAGATGGGCAATATTCTAATAAATGGGATGTCATTAGTGTCTAAAAAGCTCAATGGAAAAGATGCAATGGTCCATCCATCAGCCTTCATTCCATGAAGGGTCGTTTTTTATGTTTTAATACCCCTAGACCCTCAATTGCCAGTATTCTTATCATCTACATCATCGCCATTACTAATTGCAACTCTGTTGAAATACAATCGCAGCCGAAGTCTACAAATGTCTTAACATGTTCAAAAAGATTTTTTCTTGGAAAAAGACACAAGGCCAAAAGTGCTCGCTCATTTGCCGACTTTAATAAATTATGACCAAGTGAAGCATGAAATCGCTTAGGCTTGCATACATTAACAAATACTACGTACATGTGTACTGCAGATTCTTTCTGATTAAGGGAAAAAGTACGCTTAATGCACATAAACTTATTCCCATTATCAGTCTAAAAGACACCCAAGACCATCAGCAGATTCAATACTTTAATGCGTTTGCGTGTGACTCATACGAAAAGCGTGTACCCTTACACAAAAATTGAGAAAAAAATGTTTTTGGATGATGGCTTCTTTGCATAAAGCAAGCAATAACCTTGTGATGCCATCCAATCTTGAAAAGACGTACAAAAAAGCCACTACATCAGCGCTGTTATATAACAAAATTACTCCTTTTTAGGTACATACTTAATTTGTATATCACAAAATTAAAATGAGCTGATGATAACTAGCCAAAATACCGCTACTGCAATGGCAAATTTCATGATCGATGCAGACTGCAACTCATTTTTGCAGCAAAAAAATGTATGCTTCATTTTGGCCGAATGTTTTTCCAATTGTTTCTACAATACTATGTGACAAAATATCTCTTGATACCTATATCTCAATCGGACAAACTAGAGATTCAAGAATTGTAAGGAATTACATGTTTAAAATAGTGCGTGAGTTTATTGGGTATACAAAGCTTTTATCTTCATTTGGATCCCACCTGAACAAGAATTTAGGCACGTACAAATTTTACGTATTTCTGTAGTTGATTCATTCACAGGTAATAAATTGCGGTTATATTTTCTGCTCAATCAACAGTTTTTGCTGGTACTTGCAGTAATGACATAACTAGCTGTCCTCCTCATCATCATCACCACAACATTGTATTTCCATCCATCCAACTCAAGATCACGGTTGGCCTTCCTTTCTACGTTCACCTACAAGTGCCATCTTATGAAACGTTCGTATTCCTTCACTGATCACATCGCTTATCATGTGTGGAGTACGTACGCTATCCGTATAGTGCGGTACACACACAAAGTGCGTACGTATGGCAAAGCGTTTTTTTTTATATTTTGCGTTACACACAGCTTGATTTTAATGCTCAGGTGTATCAGTTTGTATTTTGGTGGTAGTAGTGTGGCGTTGAAAGAATCAGATTACGCCATATAGCTCTCTACCATATTAATTATATAGTCCCTTTTACACAACAACCTCAAAATCTCTCGGTCAAGTTGATTACCCAATTTCGTCATCACTCAGAAGACACAAAATCATAATCATATAATATGCATATCGTAAAGTGTTGCTACTACAAGATTGAAGATCGTACACCGTGATTTGTACTTTTAAATGTCAAAGCCATTATATGCATCTGCTGCTGCTGCTGGTTATAAAAAATGTCCTAAAAAGTGAGTGATTAAAAGTCTATCCAATTTAATGACATACATTTTTGGCACTTGGTTTGTGGCAATCTGGCGCAGTGAACAACTGACATTGAATGATAATTGATTGAAAGGAATAAAAGCTAGAATTCATTATGTTAGCTTATGTACTATTATTATTGGTTTTACATACCTTGCAAATCTTCCAGGACGGACGAATCGGGATGGATGAAATCTATGCGTGTAGTTCATAGGGAATAGTTCTTCAATGACAAGTCTCTCCGTTTTCGCAGCTCCATCAACAGGTGAGAACAGGTACTCTGGGTCATCTATGTAGATAAGTCTTTGCATTCCAGTGCCCAGCAGAAGGGCCACGAATAAAGGAACAATTATAAAGTAGCTAGGATTCTCTCCAATTTTAACACCAAGCCAATGAAACAGTCTTGATAGACCGCGGTCTATTATGGCTAAACTACACTCCCCCATCTTTCCGGCTAATGGGTAGTCAGGTTCGTCTGCGAAATGATCCTCTTCCTCCTCTACCTCTTCTTCCCCCTCTTCTATCACGAGGTGATGTGTCACCCGTGATTCTGGAGTAGCGTTTCCGCCACCACCTCCTCCTCCTCCTTTGTCTGTGTTGTCGCTACGTTGTATGGATCCACTCGGAACAGTTACCCGGAGTGTACGTATATGTGGAGGTGTAGTACCCTCAGCCTGGAATCCAACGATAATTCGCATTTTTTCGTTATATTTTTTTGTATTTTAAATTAAAATCTCAGGGAGACCCAGTAATAACTTATTTGAGATCACTCTTCCATCACTCGACCACTATAATACTCATTGGCACAACTCTTTTGGAAATCCCCATCACATTTATCATCATTGCTTGTCACAGATTTTCATTTTTTATTCACATTATAGCTATTATAATTTTTTGCACAACAATGAATGCACACTGTCAATCCTACTTCCCAGTCTGCGAGTCAATGTTTTCCCTGTGTGTTTCATGATGATCATGACAAATAAGCTGGGAAACCAAAACTACACAACAACCACTCTTTGAATTCTTTACTATTGCTCTAACTAGCAAACTTCTTAAAAAGTTCTGTGAAGAATGGGCAACATCTCTTTTTTTTTTAAAGAATGTGAAACTGAAAATGAAACTTTAATCTTGTCGGATGAATTCTGCTGCTTTGCCCAAGAATATAATCTAGTTCAACACCACAATGCACACAAAGATAATTAAGAAACCAAAAACATTCCAAAAGCAACCTCGATACACACAAATTTCGTGCAAAGAATCTAGCAAAAATGATTATGAAAACTAAAATCAAGACAGCAGTTCTATTTTTCACTTTACGTAGATCTTCCCAATCACAACTGCATGCTGCCAGTAGTATAGCAAACGTAGCAGACAATAATCACTTTTGTTGTGCTGTGATTAGTCCAACTGATACCAATTTTTTTAATGGCACTCCGAACGAAGGCATTAGATAGACGATTTTAACCTTTCATTAAATAATAACGAGTATGCTATAGTCAATTCGCACTCAAACAGGAACGTACAATGATAAATTATCAATGCATATATTATAATGCACTGGCTATCTAAACATGCACTGATATTGATATGTAGTTCGACGCTAATTATTGTCTATGATAAACAGAATAAAATCGAGCTAACAGATATCTTTCCTAATTGCAAACAATTTTTACGCATTCTAGAAGAACTGAATTCAGATCCCTATCACTGTCAATTCTAAACTAAATCTGTCGAGAGTCCAAAACGCATGATAAAGCTTGAAAAAAAATGAAAAGAACTTTCCTTAAAGGAAATCCATAATAAATGTAGTGTTTATGGCCACGCTTTTTTGTGCCCTTCCCGACTAGATATATGTGAGTAAAGTGAATCATTCATCAGATCTATTTTTTACATACTTCAGTTCATTTTGTGTATTTTTTAACAATACACTTAAAGGGCATGCGTCGATGCTTCCATCATCGTATCAAACAAACGTCCTATATAAGCTATGCAACGTGTAGGTACTCCCCCAACTTCTAGATCTCCTCACAACAATGCAGTACACTTCATTATTACAGTAATAGTACAAAATCATAAAGAAGCATAAAAAATCGACCACATGCGCATTATTTTTGATTCATAATCATGAATCATAATCATATTTAAGAAGAGTATCAGCACACGTCTAACTGCATGGTTTACACATGCTCATGTGCTTCGTATGAGTGCAAAGTGTGCTCATATAAGTTTAAATCATGATACATTGCTGGTTAGCTTATTGGACGTTTTTTGGGGGATTTACCACAGACAACACAAAAATATGAATGTTATCCATTATTATATAATAATATACAAAGGCATGGGATAGATGAACTTATTACGTTTGCCTATTACCTTCTTTTGTTTTTAATAATTTTGGAGTTGGAGAGAGTACCTACAATAACAGTGGAGATATTATATGGTGATTACTGGCAACATTAAAAGAAGGTAGCATGCCAGAGACAAGACACAGGGCTTAAAAGATATGAATCAGACTGTATATCACAGGGGGAATGATGTCGTCACAAATGACCAACAGCCCGTCTCCACATCTATGGCTTTAAACTAAACGTCTTTAAGTGTATTAAGTCATTCAAACACAAAGACGCAGGCATCGTGTGCAGAGTGCATCCGTAGCAAATGTCTATAAAATGGAGAAGGCTTATCTTGGCAATCGTTTATAAAGAGAAACTTATGCACACTACTGTCTTTGTGCAAAAACGTAAGTGCAAAACTTGCTCAAAAATTTAATACCTATAAATACCATCACATACGTATAACTACCGCCAGTGCCGTGTATAATTATTATGATAATTATGCCACGCTACGTTTGTCTTTGTTGGAAATTAATAATAGGACACAGAAGTTAAGCCTTTTATGTGGTGTAGCGATTAATATTGTTTTTCTTCACAAGCGACAAGTGACCAAAACCTGTGTTATTGCTCTGGTGGGGGTACTTGATGTAGTACTTTATCTACAGCGAAATACTTTTACGATACTTATGATGCATTTTATTGTTAAGAAACATCTCAAAAAGATGAAATACACTCAAAGTACATGTTAGCGTATTGGTTTCTTTAACATGAATAAATTACGGATTTATGCCAAATGTCCACAAAACTGAAGACGATAATGAAAAAAAGATGCTTCAAAGTAGTTTTGTTGCAACTCATTAATTTTAATGTTTGCAATCTGCTATTGGTAAATACTACAATCGGCTCATGGTGCACGTCTCAAGATAATCCTGTTCATGTTAATGCTCAGTATGTAATACAGTGGCTAGTGACTAATATCAATGAAGCAACTGTCGAAAATTCTTCTGAGAAAGTACCTCGTTTGAAGGTGATAATAATATAAATCAATATGTTTTAATTTAATTACACACAAGACTCGATGAGGATCATTCCATATACTTATAAACTTAATGAATCATATTAATTCATATTCTCCGCAATATTATCTTGAAGCAATAATTTTACCAGATTATATCAAATGGCTATTTCGAGAAGATTCAATCAGTTAATAATTTGCTATCTCACCTGTGGGTGTGCGGATTTCCCCAAACAAAATGCTACTAAGTTTAGAGTAGGTGAGGAGATTTTTTCTAAAAATTTCTCAATTCGATAATTACTATCTTTATCAGACTTGACCAGAATCACACAAACAACCGTATAAAAATATGTTACGTTTCTTGCAATTACAGAAACAAGAGTTTAGCATGATTCTGTAGCGTTAACACAACTCCTGACAAATAGTACTTACAAAAAAGTCAATGTATTTTTAAACAAAATTAGGTTGAGCAAGTACTGGTGCCATAAAAAATGCTTTTATATTCACTCTGTTACAAATTGCTTTGCAAGGTCACTGCACGAACCATATCAAACCATCATCAGAGGTTTGAAAAAACTTGTCTCACCAGTAGTACTAACCTTGAACTTCAGAATATTATAAGAATTTGCTTTTTATTTAACTGGATATTAATTTTATTAATAATAATAAAGTTGTAACGGAATCTGAAAATGCCCTTCACACGTAGCACTTGTCCATGATGGTTAACAGTAAAAAAGTGGTTGCTGCCTAAACCGCATTTCCTACTTACGTATAAGTACTTACTTGAAATGCTGCTGGAGTAGGATGTTTATTATTTTATACACTGCACAACAAGTTTTGTATTCAGGCTCACTATTCCCCAGGATTTGAGGTAATTTGTAATTGCTCGACTTTTCAAGATGAAAACGGAAAGAGTGTGTTGACGAGTTCACTGCTCAAATACTAATGAACTACTCAGGAATGATAAGTGTAGTTAAAGCAGAAATAAATTTATTTCCAGGTACATGCCTTTCTTAACAAATATACCAACACTACAAAAAATGTACCCCGTGAGGGCATCTTATTTTGTAATTGATAGAAACGGTCCATGAACCCACTTTGTTCGCTTGAAGGTCTGTTAGCGTGGTACAGGTAATTCAGAAGGTATGTTTGAACCCTTTACCATGAGTAAGGGTAGTCATCGTCATTACAGCTGGAGAGATGATTCATGGTCAAGTACACTTTTAGTTTCTATATCGGGTTAAGCACCTTCGAGAAACTTGCCAAGGTTGGGTGGTGTCCTGTCGTAGTATGTTTCCTGACCGGAGTCAACAACATCCTCGTTTTATGAATAATAAATTAGAGTTCCATACAACCTGGACGGGACTCTATTTTTTGCACCGACCTTGGGTATGCCCACGTTTACCTTTGAAAGCGAAATGGGTTTACCTATTTGCTACTACTCAACATATAATAATGAATGATGATGATACAAAAACAAGATATGTATGCTGTAACCAACGTGTCTTCATCAACGTGAACTTTGCGAGCATTTTAGAACACTCTCGATTTCCTTTGATCCCGTTACCTGCAATACTGACTTAATCTTTAGACAACATTACCATGATCTTTGCAATACGTGATTAGTTTTAGACCATGAACCCAGCTTTTGAATTCCAAGCTACCCATGAACTGTTGCAACCCAGGATAGAAATAAATGCCCAAAGAAATGCAAAGGATATTTGGCCTTTGGTTCCTGCATTCCTACATCAACTTGAATAGAAAATCTCAGCAACAGAATTTTCTGGAGAGTGAAAGTGAATTCGCAAAATTCAACTTTTCATATGTTGCAGGGCTAAAAGTTCATGTTTGAGAAAAATTGAAGTTTGTGGTTTAAGCAAAGCTACGTAGCAGTTTGAAAACCTTACATTGGTATAGTCAACCCTTTATCTTATTTAAATGCAACGACGGCAGAGCAGTGGTAGATAATATATGTCATGAACGAATGAACGAACTTGTGTGCCTACTTGCAGTAACAGCAGTAGCTGTAATATCATTTTATAATCTAGTCAACGATAAAAATGAAGAAAAAACACTGCGGATAGATACTACAAAGAAGGTACCTCACAACATCACGTTTATCGAAAAAAAAGTGATGAGTGCGTGGTTACATACTTTACTTGTTTTGTTTTGTGTATAGATTTGCTCATTTTATTTGTTAGGTGAGATAGGTCCTAGACTTGATTGGTTTGTGGAAGGGTCAATTAATTGGTCAGGTGAAAGTGCCGAATGTAGGACAGCTTTGATTGTGGACACAAGCCTTCGTTTCACTAAATGGAAACTAACTACCTACGATATACTTTTTGCTCTTGTTACGAAGTTGACTTAAACGCTGTATATGAATTGCTATAATGTACCATCAGGCTGCGGTGACTTCCCAACATGTCAAGCTGTAAGCATAATCAGCAACTCGCATTTGATTTTAAAATGGACATGGCATCACTTCCACCCAGGAAACAAACGTGTAAAAAAATTTAAATTCCAAAGAACCCGTTTCCCCTTAAATATAGTAAGTGATATGCGTCAGAGCAGGAACTTTTACGGAATGATCAAGTTCATATTTTTCATAGCACTCCATATAAAGCTTTCAGATTTATCACTACACTGTTATGATGATGATAAATGAGCATAAAAATAGCACTTTAACATTATGATTCTTTTTGTATTTAGCTAATTAACTTTACGATGTACATGGACTCTCTATTTTTGGGTGAATAAACAGTATAGTTCAATGCGACAATATTTTTAAAGCCACTACCCAAATCCAAGTGCAAGAGACCAAGCCATCTATAGTGAGCCGAAGACCACATACTCTAACCTATCAAATTTGTTGCATATAGCTGAACTGAGAAGTTTAAAAAAGGAAGAATTCGCAAAAAGTCGGCAAGGATGTATGGTCCACCATTATAAAGTTTGTTTGTGACCCTTGAGGCCTCTAAACTTAAGCTGACTTTATTACAAACACGACTCTTCAAAAAATATCTGTGCATACATTTCATATAACAAAATATACGTGAAGCCATATATCATTTAGTGAGACCAGAGATAACGATAGAAGTAGATTACTGCACAAACCATAATTTGCGACGACTGTCGATTTTAATGTTTTCGTGTTTGCATGTGAACTTTCCAACATACACACACATACAAACAGAAAACGAGAAGACGAAGTCAACCTTCAACCAACTTGATGGCCAACAATGAACTCTTTGAACAGAACAACAACAACGCATGCATAGCCAACTAAACTTGCTGACTTATTCGCTATTAACTAGTGTTGACAACATGACCCATATTTTCATACTTATTGCAATGGACATCAACCAAAAGATTTCGCTTACAAAGTTACAACAATGAGTTCCTTCTTGTTTCAAATTCACTTTCTGTAATATCCGGTCCTTGTCAGTGTGTGCTATGCATTTGGCCTAACACAGGTTTTAGCATAGTTATTTCTTGTCATTCATGATGAGACGAGGTATGAGCAAACACATGAATACAACAAGTACCGTTAGACAAAAGGTTGGTTCAAAAAAAAACTACTTCAACATAAGATTCTACTGGTTAGTTCATCGGCAAATGAAATAGAAACCACAATCACTATTACTCTCAGCTAGATTATCTTGCTTTTCCACTTTTTTGTCATGAAGTCATTATCATCATCAGCAGACGATCGTCATAAGAAAAATACACGTCATGTCACTTGTTGTGTGTATTCGTTGCTTAAACTGACCATTCAAGTATTGGCGGGGCAGTGCTAATACGTATTCGCGTATTTCCTAGAACAATCACCCAACACGGCATTAGAATTATTTCTTTGTAAATTTTGGTCATAATCGAAATATCATCAAAATACACGTTCACTTTCATTTGGTTTTTTGTAGGGGTCAACCAACACAACGTTTGTAAATATTATAAACGCATTTCACCCAAGAACCCTGAATCTGGAAGTTTTTTCCTTACTATCATGTCTGTAAATTGAGTAGATAGGTAAATCTAAACCGAACATGTTTATTGCAACAATGTGATTAAAATCATTGAAAACTGAAATACATACTTGTGATGAAATCCAAATGCTGTCAAAGAAAAGCAGCCTGAATGGCAAAATGGAGCAGTACATAATAATATAGATTGCGTCTCATCATTGATGTACCAAGATTATATTCGTCTATCAAATCAGCCTTAAGAATATTTACCAAAATTTGCATCTTAGCGTCCTTGAAGGTTTCATTCAGGCCACTTGTATAAATATGTCGGCAAACACACATATTTGCCAATTCATTTACAAATGTGCTGTAATTTTACAGTTCCCATTTGCTGCAGTAATGCACGTTACCTGTTTATATTAACAATCACAGTGCAAACTTCATTTCAAGTACCTGCTCATCTAACGACTGGCTAACTAACTCACATACCTTGTACTCAACATATTAACTTTTTATTATTATTTTTACAAGTGCATTTTTTACGTGGAGATGGGGGATGGAGAAGACCAAGAGATGCGAGAGCCCAGGGAATGAGACAACAACTCATTTCATTGGGACTTTGTCGAAGAGGTAGTGGACGTCTCAGTGAATGCTACAAATTGCTTCTAATGTCTTATATGGACATCTTTTTGCGTAGGTATACGTAATTTCAACGGTATCGTATCACAGAATGTTAATGTCACAGCTAAGAAAAATCGTTCAGAAGAATAGGACAAGATGACTTGACTTGCTTAACTGAAATTGGGTCATCAGTAAAATCTAAAAGGAGCGTACATACCAGACGTTTAATGTGCTTCTTGGTGGCACAATACTTTATCCCTAGCAATAATTAAAAAAGCTTTAAATTGTGAAAAGTGAATCTGAAATGCAAATTCCTTTAGAAGTAGAAAATATAATGCGTTGATATTACATTATTTTTAAGCATTTAATTACACATTGTAATAGATATATGATTCTACTGCTCATGTTCGATTCTATTGTTTTACAAAATGTTACACCAACAAAGCATTCTAGAATGAAAAATATTTGGTAAATTAATCACGAAAATGCTCTGATCCCCGCATTCACAAGAAGGGATTCTTAAAATACATAATTTATTACTGTATATATTCCTATCATGCTTTACTAATACAATGTTTTATTGTTGTGTATTGCCGTATTGCCAAATTTCATGCTAGCTAACTACTATAAACTTCCATATTACTGGTAGTGAAGGTGGTAATTTTGGGTTTTGCATAATTTAAAAAAGTCTTTACACGCATTAAAATTCTCTACTTTTCTACTTTCCTTGTTCATTTTTCTTACGAAAAGGTTTTGTTTTCGTTAAACTACACTACTATTCGTTGGTTGCAAACATCTACACATGATAATACTTCACTTGTAAACAAAAGATGAAAGCCAATAGAATGATAATAATTACCTAAAAATGTGCAATGGCTTGCTCAGGTAAGTAAATGCATTCATTCATTCACAATGGCCAAGAGGAAGAGATGAGATGACCTACAAAGCGAAAAACTGTTTGGCTTAGCTTTGTGCTCCGCTCATTTCGCACTTGCGTTTGCATTTGTTACTAAAATAGCTACAAAGCCTTGTCTTCTGATGATAAGAATTACTAAAGTAGTGTGCTAGTATAAATATACGGTTTGACAGATATAGTTCTTTAAGTTTGTTTAACATTTGCAACAATATATACATATATTTGTACATTCTTTAGCTATACTAAATAGCACCTTTTTGATGATTCAAATGTTCAAATCTTTCAAAATATAATCTTCACTTGATACAGTAACATCCGCATCTATATTTAAGATTGTATGCAGAATTGCAGACATGCCATCATTGTAAAAAACTCTTTTTTGTTGTGTGATGCATGATGCATTGTTATAAACCCCTGAAGGAATAAAGAAGAGTGTTACGCAGTCACAACCAGAGTGAAAAGACGACGGAAGACCAATGTAGGAGGAAGATGGATGGAGTTACCCAAGTAAAAATAACGACGGTGGTGAATAATGTATGTGCGTAGAAAATGATTGAGGCATTACTTTGCACATTGTTAGGGGAATTGTATTCGGAGTAGTCAAAAGAATTCGAAATGACAATAAAGGTGGCACAGAATACAGTTGAATTTTAAATTCGTGTTCTATTTTTACTGTAGGCTTTACAGGTAGCATTGCATATGATGACGGTGACTAAGCACTATTGAGATGAGTAACATCTTTTCTCGTCGATTATTGGCAGTAGGCTATCTGTGAAAGCAGAAAAATTAAGTAGGTGGGTCATCACACAGCTTTCACAACACCAAACGACCGATATACCGTGCCGTCACAATATCCAAAGATTCATCTTTTGCTGTCAAGCCGGGCGAGGACTGAATCGATAGAAGAAAATTATGAATTAACCATTGTACAAACAATTTTATATGCTGACAAAATTGGATCTTCCCTTTTAACTCAGTTTCGTCAAGTTAAATAATGGTAGCATAAACATTTTAGTTAATTTTTTGGTTATTGTACATATTTTGTTTGATAACTGCTTTTACTAGAAGAATCTTCAATTTCAATTCTAATTTCATTTTTAGAGGAAAAACTATTGCTGTCAACTATGAATTCTCTCATTTGCCAGCCAGAATTCGTTCAGAAAGTATGTAAAGGTCTAGGACACAGTTGGACATTGCAACAACATTTTCTGCTGAAGAAAGATTAGCATTATGCTGCATAGTACTACTTGTCGCCATCCATTCTAAAACATTGTTACTCACAACCAATCTACCCTTTTAAAAATACAATTTAACGGGACAGTTCGCTTTCATGTTTGCCAATTTGGTAATATAGTATGAGCTGCTGCAGTGATTGCCGTGTTGACTATGCAATGTAGATGTAGACTGCAGCCAGACTGGTATTGAATATTAGTTAAGGATGTTTTACCGGGGTGTATTTTTGTCTCAAAAATTATGTCAGCAAAGACAGTTTGGCAGAGTAGCCTACATCGGAAAGCTGATTTGCCTCTAGCGTGTAGAATAAAATTAAAAATACATTTCGCATGATCGTTCATTTGTTATTCCCTTATCATCATAATGTCATATCATTCGAATTCATAACATCTTAGCACTTGCGTACAAAACTTGTAAGCTTGATTCTAACAAAAGAGTAATAATGAAAGACCTGCACTATTGTTAGTTTGTTAGATGTTTAAAATTAGCTAATCCCATCTTATCTTGCATGTAACAATGCCGCACATCAACTACAGGTAGCCCTAGCGTACTGCTATGTCGGTACATGATGTGTCTACGGCAAGTACAATGTACGATTCATAAAAACTCTTGAAATATTTTTATGTATCAACAATCAACACATCGGGTTGGGGACGTTTTCCCATTATCTATGCAAAGCAATTCACATTTTTCCTCGGTCCATTGTCATTAAAACGTGTCGTTTATGGGAAGCTCAATACGACGTTTGTCGTGAGACTTTTGTATCAAGTACAGTTACATCTTTAACAGAACATATTTAGCCTTACCAAACATTTATCTAAACCAACCACAGTTTTTCTCATTGCTTGTATGTTAAGGACTCATTGTCAGTCACAACCCACACCATGAGTATCGCCCATAAAATATATACACATGTTATTTTCATCAAATTATTTTTTCCAATGCAGGTAGACAGATAATCTTAACTACCAGTTAGCGAAGCAAAGCCTACCTTCAATAATCAAATTAATAACGTACATTAGGGTTAATATAGATATCAACCCACATCATTTATTTCCAATAACTTCAATTGGGATCATGTTAGCAAACGCCGCATATATGTATCATTGATTATCATCATTGATCTATCGTCTAAATGTATTGCTCAAAAATCATTCGCTTTCAAAATTATATAATCGATCTTTTATCAAAGATCATTTGTTCTCAAACTAGCTCTGTCTATCGCATATAAACCAAGTTTTATGATGCCAACTAAAACTAAAAAATTACACATACTACGTGCAATTAATTTAATTTAAGATTAATTAGTAGTATATGGTCCAACGGTTTACTGGAACTCTAACCACCCACTTTGTGTGCATTGATTGATTGTGCCGCACTGTCCACCGTCTACATCATATTATGCATATGTGTTTGGTCGGCTACAGCTTGCACACAGGTAATCGTCCTGCTCATCTTTATTCTGAAGCGGTACAAACACTTTCCCACGAGTTTTTCCCTTTCTCTCTTTACTCACGCACACACATAATTCACACGGTAGGTACTGAAGATCCATCAAATCGTGCGAATGACAAAAGATAATTTTGATAATTACATTAATCAAGGTTGTATTTCAAGGGCTGTTTGCTGAAAACTTTGTGGAGTTTACTATTTTGTACAAATTCATGCATAACACGACATTTCGTCCCAGACGTTTTATTTTTGTAAAATTTAGCATGACCAAAATAAAACAAATATATATGTACCCATACGAAATAGTATATTTTATTGAAAGTATAAACTACCTACTCCAGCATTGTGAGTGCTGTGTGATTTGTGGGTTTAAGCGTAACGGTACGGTATAAAAAGCGATTAACCAATTATCTCCAATATCATGACAATAAACAGCCCTATTTTATAGCAAAATCTTACACTAACAAGGATGACCTGGAAAACATACGACTTGCATACCATTATGAAGTTAGAGCTTGAAAAATCGGCCTCAAATTATGTCATTATTGGAAATAGTTAGTCAACTATGGTATCAACACTGGACAACTTTAAATGATGACCACCAGCTAAACGTTTAGTAGTTAGTAGTATGCAGTAGGTATGAGATACGTTCATATTCATTTATATCAGTATCGCCCATAAGCAAAGTACATATGAAGACAAAAATTCATCGTCTTGAGCAAGAATGGGTAAATTTCTTAAGTCGATAAGAAACCAATTTCCTTCATTTTACAATCACATGCAGATGTATTTCATGACCCTTCTTTCTTGTCTTTAGAGCATAACAAAGATAACAATTTTTGAAGGTTTTTCCTTGTGTCATGTCATCGGATCGGTCCATCATCTCAGCACAATTGCATCTGTCAAGCACATCCTGTCCGCAATACAGAGATGCCTTCAACCGTAAAGTAGAATCCAATTATCGTGAATGTAAGAATGTTCCATAAACGTTCTTCCATAATTAGATAACGCAACAACTGCCATTATTTTATACTGTCCCATTTAAGGTTAATGTCTTGGAATTTCTAGAAACTTTATAATGGCAACCGAAATGGCGAGTTATGTGAAATAGAGCTTTGTGTAGTACACAAGAGGGTGTTGAATGATTACAAACTATATAGTTTAGAGGTCTCAGATAGATTTAAAGGCCCATAAACCCACTGAAATTCGTACATTCATAATAATTGAATAGCTCAAACTCAAAAGTTGCCGTATCTTCAAAATAAATTGTAGATAATCTCTAAAATAGACGACAGATGGAAACACTCATCAAAATTAAAGCCGTTGAACAAACGAGCATCAGTAGTAGTAATATGTTTAATGTACTTTACGACTAAAACAGTTTGATATCATGTTTTACACAGACATGCCAATAAATATCTAATCTTATGTAAGGTACACTCCTGCAGATAATTCCCACAAAAACAGTAAAATAATGATTGCATATTATAGCTTAATGTAGTATCTATTCCACTGCTGTGCTGACATTAAACATGAATGGCATTTTAAGCACATTTAAGCATCTGCAACATAAAATGGATTTTTATACTTATCATTGTAGTATAAAAGTGTCTAACTTTACTAACTTATCGTATGTGCATAAACGTGCGTAAAAATGATGGATATGCTATTGAGGATCAATGGAGACTAAGGACAAGGCAGGGATGAGAAAGAAAAGGATTCTTATGTTTGATTGTTTATTTAGCATATACAAAGGCTTTTAACAAGAGTGGATTTTTTATTTTAAAACAACAATAAAAATTACAACTACGAGAGTAGCAGCTGAAGAAGGAGCTTTGCGGTTTCTTGTGCTCTCCCAGTAAACATTTGGGATAGATCTTTTAAAGCTTCGATACCCTTCAGCAAGCACTCAACAACAGACTGGTAGCTCTCATTAAACTGTATACAGGACAGTGTAGGAGTTTTATGCACATGCCTACAAAACAATAAACTACATATTATTATATCTGTTCTTTAACTTTTAATGTTTCAGTAAAAATGCACTGGCTTGTTTATTTAGTTTTTGATGGTTCTCTGTGCGTTATGCATTGCAGTGGACAACTACAGTAGATAGTGCTTAAGTACTAATAGTACCATTAACAATGCAGCCAGTAGGGAATCCAATCATTTGAGGTAGCAGCATTGCAAATTCAAGGAACCATAACTCACTTTTGGTTAATTATTAGATTATTCACCCGCTGATGCAGTAGCAACAGTTGGGTTTAAGGTTGTGAATTGCCTTGCAATGGTGTGCAAGGATTCCATTAAATGATACTGTGTAGTCCTTTACCAAAAGCATCTACCTAAGTGATATGCTTATGCCTACGTATTTATCACTCATTTTCTGTAACTCATTAGCAGATTTTTAATCTCTTGTTTTTGTACATGTAGATCGTCTCGCTAGTTGGTCCCTTAAGTGAAGTTGATTCCTTAAACATCGACTTGTTCGTTGCACAAATTTGCTAGTTCCTGTGCGATCAAATCGGAACAAGTCATTAGAAAATTTTTACATATAGGACCCATCACACTGTGTACATGTATGGTTGTTTGAAATTCACCTACTACTGTTGTCTGCTTGCGTTACTGAATAATTGTTTGTAAGAACACTTTACTTCCTGTCGAATCAAACTTTTAATGAAAATTGTGCATATTGAAAAAATGTACGCATGTGGCGAAACCTGGGTAGAACGTGATATGCTATGCAATGTTTAATATACAACATGATGTCTACCTGTACCTATATGGATCATAATAATAGGACTGATAACGTGAGAGAGAAGCCTCTAGTTTTTGCTAACCGATGATAAGATGTCGATGTTGTAAAGTGTAAACTAGTAAATTCATATTCATATGGCTAAATTACATCCATTTTTTATGTCAGCATGTGTTTGATTAGTGGGTGTAAATAATGGCAGCATTTTTCCGTGAATAGCAAATCCAAATTTAGTAATTATACTAGGTGTCGACATATAATAATATACGTTTTCTATAAAAAGATGCTCCAGACATGCGGAAGCATTTTTGTGCCAAGTGTTGTCTTTGTAAACAAACTGGCAATCCCATTACCCAACCAATCCAAAGTGCAAGGATACGCACCTCTTCATTTTGCCTGACAAAAAAGAATTTGATACCGTCTTGTGGTGAGTTTGAGAAAAAGCTTGCTTCCCACCTTTAATTTTAAACTCGCGTTTATAGCTGTTGTAGTGCAATTATTGTCGCACGTATAGTAAACAAGCATATGCACTCGAGAATTTCTACGAAAACATATATAATGTTATCATGTATTCTTCAAACATGTTCGTTTAGTTTAGTTTATGTACATGTGTTATGTGTAATGTGTATCATATTCCCGTGATGATCATTTCGTAATTAACCTTAACCTTCGTCATACTAAACAACGAGGGAGGGTAATGTATTCGTGTGGAGGTCAACTACTGGAGGAAAATAAGATTCGCACACATTTCTACCATTTTGTCTGGAACAATTATACTGAATTGCTTGAAAATGGATGCATTTTTATTTCCTTCCTCTCTTTGAATCAATGTGAAAAACGCTAAAGCAGAAATTCTTGTTTAACCAATTATTTTAATAATAAATTATCAGATATTGGGTTATTTTCCACAAATCGGCAGCTACAAAATGTTCTCGATTGCCGGTAGGTACGTTTTCAAATAGTTGAAGTATGAAAAATTCCAAGCTAAACTAATTTTTAAATATATTTTTATGAGGTGTGATACCTTCGTAGATGAAAACATATTATTCATATCACATCTTTGTGAATTCATTTGTATATTGACCACAAAGGCAATCCCATAAACAAATGTTTGATTATGTTTTCCGTGTAACTCATGCTACTTGAAAACAAGCACCTACACTTAAAGCAAATAAAATTTATTAAGCAAGTGATTCATGCAACGAGGAAAATCTAAGTCACTCTCGTTTTCATAAGCATGCAGGGTAGGTTGAATGAGTGGCTGCAATTTGCTTGCAGAAACGAGGATGAAAGTGACTATAAAAATTGAAGGGGTATTATATAATTCGCGTCCGTGCACTTATAATGTCGTCTGAGAAAACCAAATCTGTGTTATTAAGTCCTTTGATAGCATTATTAATAATGAATTAATGAGTCAATGTTGACTTGTGCTGTATTTCATTCGTACTTTGGGTAACTGTTTATTGTCCCCACACATGTTACCTGATTTATGACCTGTGGTCTGTTGAATAAAATTCCATTATTGGACAGACACAGTTAAATAACTATAGCAAGACAGACAATGTCCAACTTAACTTGTGATTCTGTTCATGCACACTCGTGCAGATAGGAAATTTTTCCTTTTATTCTGCATGTGCAATAATACAAGTATCGGTCCTAATGCTGTAAGTAGATACACATCATAACAATAAGACAAGTCAGATAAGCATCTTTATGGAATCAGAATAATTGGGGCAAGATCCGTCATGGAAGGCTGACTTGGGTTTGTCATGGTCGTGCGATAAAATGGTATCATTCGCAGCAAGTGTTTTTGTAGTAGTGGTAGTAGCATGTAAAATCCTAACTTTTTATAGTCAACTGGCTAACAACAACAGAACTATTCTTAGAGATCAATGAGACAAATTATTTTCTTTCGTTTGCACCTACACGTGTGTCCAAATCGTAGGGTGATGATGTTTATGCTGTTGTTGTTCTTGTGAAGATCATGACTAGAGAGAAACGCTACGTGGAGAGGTTGCTTCCATGATCATGGCGCAGCAACTTTATCTCTCGTAATGTGTACTATACTGCTCCATTCCATTTCTTTTAAAAAATCATGGAAATTATTGATGAGCGTCTCTACCAGCCTTCATTAATCATTGGAGATGTTATAATAACCTTAAGAGTTTTGCCTACCGTCGAAATAATAACTTGCCCTGAGTTGTCAAAGGTCATCATCATTTGTTCAGGACACCCCAACAAAACTTGCGACACAACATGATGCATTAGCTGCCACCGACAGTGTGGCCAGGAAGATAGAAATAAGGTTGACGTAGTAAATCTTTTTTGTTGATGATACTGCCATGTATCCGCTCGTTTCTCACTAACTGATTTTCATAGTTTGCAGACATCTCCATGATCATTGTTACATTGATATTTTTACAACCATTATAATTATCGTTAGTTTGCATGATTCGAGTAAGCAAGTGTCGTGCAAAATGTAAGTAGGCACCGCCAACGTTGTCCACAGGGATTCCTACATACACACTCGACAAACTCTTAATTGATAGTGATTACCATTATTATTGTTGAGATGAATGACAGGGATGAAAAATCAACTGTAAATTTATTTACATAATATGGAGATGCTCATCTGTTGTAATTGTGACAATGGAACATCTCGTGTGAGCAGAATCTTAAGCAGGGTTATCTTGTAAGCCCAAAGGACGGATATCAGTGTCATGCTCAAGTTCTAAACTTTCCAGTTTACAAAGGCTTCTAAAATGACAAGATAGCTTGCACAATTGAAAAAAAAAAATAAATCATACAAATACTGAATATGGACATGCACAATTTATTTTTTTGCGCTATTTCAAAATACATTGCGGAAACTTCCTGCCACAATTGACCACCTCAAAACTTGAGTATTTTCATTTAGACTTGGTTTTTATGAATTTTCGAAACGCACAAACTAGGTACACAAGTCTTGCGTTTTCTTCATTACTGATATCTTTAAGGACTACATCTTTTCTTTGCAAAAAATTGCAACAACTTTGGTAGTAAGGAAATGTCGGCCATTTCAGCAACAAGTTGCACATTATGACAGTGTAGAAAGAATTTAATATGTGTACGCAAAAGAGTAACATATAATATTTACTCAACGATATAGCAGCAAAAGTGACCAGTGAGAGAACAAGATTTGTTTTCTGTACAAGAATGTTGGTAGCATAGACAGATGCAGATTTATATGCTTCCTAACTCATATTGACCACGTCTCTGTTTTGGTATGAAAAGGGCTGCAATGGTTAAGTTGTGGCTAGTGTATAATTAAAGTAAAATCTGGGCTACTTGTAATCAGCTTTATCATTTATCATACTTACATACCATGTGTACCTACCCTAGCTAGGTAGGTGCATATGCCACCAGACCGTTCAGCAATTTTTTTCATCTTAATGTGCAAACGAAAATGAATGTGGTGGGCTTGTGAATGTGCTTATTTATCGCTCGTGAACTCTTACATATCAATTTATTCTGTGCAGCTAAAAACTTGCTTAAGGCTTAAAGTGATATTCGATTCTAGTGGCAATAGTAGAACGATCTACAACTACTTGCACTTTTAGTACAATAGATCATGGTTTGGGGTATTTTTAGCTATTTACGCAGACAAGAAAGCTTCATTGCCAACGTACACACATAACAAGAAAAATCGTAGCGGCAAGTGATAATAAATTACCAACACGTATTTGCTTATTTATGTATAAAACTTGCAGACATGTAATGTGTTGCTTTATACAATGTATTGTAGCAGAGAATGAAAAAAAAATCTTTGTAATGCGTAAGAGTGAATACATTTTGTATAAAAATGCAAAAATTAATCTTTGAATCAAATAGATGATGTTTGATAACAGAGAAAACTTTTCCCTTTCTGTAAACTATCTCTTAGAATGTTGAGGCCTGTTTTACTGCGTGTGATGAAACCTGCTTGGTATACCAAATTGTGTAGTCCTACTATAACTATAGGCTAGCCTTTGCACACTATTAGTGTTGCATGTTTATAGCGAAAGGAAAAATGAAAAACAAAATCACTTTCGTTGAACAAAAATTGTTGGTATTTCCTTTGATCTGCAACTTTATCACCTGGTAAAATAAAAGTCATATTGTCTAAGAAGCTACAAAAGTAGTGGCAAGCCATTTACAAAATCCTAGTAAACTTATTTAATTTTGGTCAAGATCAATTTATAATTCAAGGAATTTCACAAAGCATTATTTCCTACGGACAAAATAATGAATCTAGAGAAGAACTGAGAGACCGAAACATGCAATCAACAAATGACATTCTCAAAGTCTTTCGCATGTTTTGTCAGTATAGAGCAGTAATTTGACGTTTTTTCTTCATTTTTCTTAGACATGAACATCTCATATAGGTATTTTGCACAAAACGAGCATGCAATAAAGATAAAAACAATTCCAATACATGCAACGCGTTATATCTAGCCACATCATTTTATTTCCTACCCACAAGGGAGCAAGTAAACTTGAGCAAAAACCCTCAAGAAAAGCTGACAAACAAAAAGGTTGTCGAGGATAAGTGATTAGAAGGAAATGACAGAAAGAGATGAACATGTCGACCCTGCAACTGGGAAGTGTTGTGGTCTTTTTTGCGAATATGTAGAGATCTTTTAAGTTGCATAAAAACTGAGTCCCCTCCAATAATGTTTACGATTTTGAATGCATCTAACCGTCTATGATGGTGCAAAAGATCATAAACAAGCATCACAGGGTTGCAACTTGTTTCGTAGGAAAAACTCACAGCATTAGCTGCTCCATTTGACCATGCAAATTGTTGAATATTGCACATGATGACGATCAGGAAAAATTACTAATATATTCTAGGCATCCTCTACAATATCAAACATAACACACTGTCCACCACATTTCAATGAGTCGTGTGTCACTTCATAATTAACTAACGGAAACGAAAATTTGCTGGCTACTATCCCGTCTAGTATGATCTGTCGCATGTTGAAAAAACCATACAGATAAGCACGATACATTTGTAGATTAGGCGATTTTTTATTAGAGATGCTACTTATTTTTATATTGTTCCGTTGTTGCTCACTTTGAACAAGACACCAAATAAAAAAGTATTCACAGATGTAGCATCATTGTCGTTAAATAACCGTCACTTCATCTTCCCTATTGTATGCGATCCACAAAAACCCTTCATCCCCTTTATTTGACATAGTGAATGGGATAGGATACATGCGCTCACAACAGATTTGTGTCACCTCCTCCTCGTCATTTAATGTATTGTGTTCACAACAGTATTGAAAGTATACGTGTTCTGGATGCACAATTATTTTTTTATTTCAAAAAACGTCCGCATTTGGGTCATGATGTTTCTCTCATTCGAAATTTGACTCTTAAAAGCTTGCAAGGCTACTACAGTGTAAATTTGCTGCAATTTGTAAAGTAACAAGAAGCACTAGTAAAATGCATCTTGGTTGATTTGTTGAGGTACTACAAAATATCTTTCTAGCAACTTCTTCATTTCACTTTTAAAATACATACATACATATTATTATATACCAACTGGACGCATACTGCACATTCGATTTTCAAAAGGAAATATATTAATAAGATGCTTGCCTGCTTTTCATATTTTCATCAAACAACACACCTGTGAACACAAAATAATATAAATGATACAGACATTGTTGTGCAAATGTACACGACTTGGTGTCTTCTAACTTTCCAACTATTCCAAGAAGATGAGGTATGGGTGAATAAAAGTATGATTATAAAAATGAGAACAATATAATCATGCTACGATGCATGGGTTTTATTATTTAGTGAATTTTAAATTTGCTTTGGTCATACCATCACTAATATTTTTCATTAATTCCCACAGGGGCACATAATAACAGAAATTCCTCCATGCATTTTATTATTGATAAATTTGTAGTATAACATGCATGCGATTCATGTATGCAAAGTATTCGTGACATACTACATAGAGTAATAGTAATAGTGGAAACACTAATTGGTCTACGTCTGTAATATGAATTTAATTTGGAATGATAGAAGTAAACAACCGAATGTATTCGGGACTTAAACCAGACGTCTACTCGATAGTCTATTAATGATTCAATAATTACATTTGTTGAGCATTACATGGAAGCCTACGAATGGAGGAAAAATACTTTCCCGCACTAATTTCTATAACTTTATAAGCCGTACACATACCTATACATACCTAGAGCAAATTTTGTGGTTATAATTATTTTGTTTTGTACACTTTTTCACGCTTATTCGAGTTGGCCAATGAGTACTTCAGCTTTCCAAATCCAATATACAGTAATTTTTCAATAAAACAATCTCTTACCTTTTCATATAGGATCCAATACAAAGTTAGTTTCCACTAAGCTTCAAACTATTTCAGAGAGGAGTAAAGTAGAATTTTTTCTGTTTGTTTTTATTTTATTTTGGAGACACTTTACGTGATATATCAAATCTAAGCTATGAGCTTAGATTGAAAAAAAGTATGAACAACACAAATTTTATCGAGTTGATGTATGCTGGACATGTTGACCGGTGGTTGGGGACTAATAGTATTAAAACTTAGGCCAAAATCGGTTCGACCTTTTCAAACTTTAATTATTCCTTCTGGATGGTTTCAGGCACAACAATGAAAGCACTTCAAATCTGCAAAAAATCACTTGGTTTTCAATCGATAATTTCAAATTGGCCACACCATAACACTCACGCAGGCAAAATATCAAATCTCATATGAACAAGGTGAAATTTGTAAGCGGGTATTTAAGCACAGTGGCTTCACAAATGCAAATGCAACACTGTTAATTTAGAACAAATTTTGATGCCAATTATCCTTTGCCCTGTGACCAACATTTTGTGAGCTGCTGTTAAATGAGTAAAGGGTCACGAGTAAGTTTAACTATTAAAATTAGATTCGATTGAATATTGCACAAATAAAAAAAGATGCGGACACTGTTGAAAATCTCTGACAATTTTTTTGTACAGGTACACGTCTGAATATGCACACAGATAACCAGATGCGTTTCACGTTTTGATTTTTTGGTTCAAGAGACGGAAGAGCGGAATGAAAGCTCTCTTACGAACGACTAAACTTTCAAGCAAGTTTCGTCTTTGTTGGCTCTACATTGTTGGTTTCCATTTGGGTGTAGATGTACAGAAAGAGAGATGCAAAGATGCAATAATATCCAACAATGTGCTCACTCTACACAGATACAATCCCACAAGAACGCATGAGTAAAAAGAGTGATGCTGTTTGCATGAGCCATGAGCAGTAGAGCACTTGTTCTATTATAGATGCACACCTTATAATATTACACGATGATAAATCTTTTACGCGAATATCATATATTTTAATGGTGCTCACTGTTGAAGATGTGAGTTCTGAATGAGCAAGTCGTAACGTTTGCTTTGGCATTTCTTCCACAGATTCACAGGTAGAACGAAAAATACACAACGATATAACCTACTGCACACATTTAACTCACATTCTTGTTTATTGTTTGTGGCAGCCGTGTGTGTGTGTGTGGGATGTGCTCAGTGAATTTAACAGTGAACAGGATATATCAAAGTTTAGCAGCCAACTATAAATGACCAGTGTTGGTTTGAAAAAATGCTTCTTGGAGCTTTTTAAGTTAATGTAAAATGTAAATATTTAATGTCTGTTTTGAGAACTTCTGAATGGCCATTACCCAGAGTCCCCTGTAAGACGTATTGCATGGTTTGTTTTTACACGACTGTGGTGTCGATGTCGATTGTTGTTGTATATATAAATAAATACGCATGAAATGTTTTCAGACGTGATGAAGAAATAATTGTAAATTTGTACAAGCGTTATCACTCATCATTCAGTGAATTCCCAGATGCACTTTTAGCGTGTGTACAGCAGGCTTGCTCAATCCACAGATTAAAAATCTCAATCACTCAATGAGATTAGAGATTAATTCAATCTTAGTCCTCAATCTGCCTCTGAAGAAGATAGAGTTAATCTGCTGATTTAATCTAGATTAAATTTCTAGATTAAAATTCAATCTCTAATCCAGGAATTTATTCCTCACTCAATACTCAATCTGCTTGAAATTAATCTGACCAGATTAAATACTACGCAAATTCAGCCTAAAAGCAACGTAGATTCCGCACCGTGTTTTAACTTCCATAAATTAATCACAATTGTGTAACTATTTCTTCTAACACCAGTCACAAGCGATATAATAACATGTAATTTTACGGATACTCGATGCAACTCATGAAGTAAAATTGCCAAACAACGCAATTCAGAGACAAAAAGCCTACTACTCAGCATTTACATTACACCTTTAGATTAAATTATTAGTTCACAATTGATAATATTAATCATACAAATTGTACCTTTGAATTTAGAAGCATAGATTTTTTAAAATTTAGGGACGGTTTTTTTTTACAATTTAGCTAATATTTCAAATTTTATTAATTTTTAGATTAAATTGAATCCGATTGATTTAATTTTCAATCTTAATCTAGAATGCTGTTTTTCAGCATTTAATCCTTAATCACAGAAAATACGAATTGAATTTTGAAATATAATCTTTAATCTAAGATTTTTGGAAAGACATTTAATCTCAATCTTTAATCTGAGTCCATCAAAAGTTAGATTGAGCAAGCCTGGTGTACAGTCACACTGACGATGCTGGGAGACAATGCAGGTGAGATAAGATGACACAATATATCATCGTAAAGGTACAGGAACTTAAATCCCTCAGAGAGACCACGTCAGTGCCTATTTTGCACTGCACGGACATAAAAATATACGGATCAAGGAAGGGTTTTACTAATTGTTGTAAGGTTATTTGCGAAAGGCACAAACAGTAAAAATCAAAGGATTAATATGCTATTAACGGTAAAACCAACAAGTGCGTGCAAAGTCGAGAGAGTGTCATAGTACACATTTTCAAGCATGCATTCTCAAGATGGGTCTACTTAAGGAAGAAGGAATTGGACGCAAATAATTTATGCAATTTTATGTTATTACAAATGCAAGGAGATTGTAGACATCAAGTCTTAAAATTAATGAATCACACATCCTGTGTGCCAGTTTCCTTTTTCCAAAACTAAGGTAAAAATCTTTGTGAAATCGTCGGACCTCCTTGACGAAAAGTGAAACAAAAATTTTTATTTAGTCCATCTCAAGAAATGAACACTCTAAAACAGATGGCAATGTAGCATGCTTCAAGACCTTGACCGAGTTTTTTTCCTGATCTTTGCGCATTTGCCAACCATGAGGATTGAGGATGTTCCTTTGAATATTGGTAGTTGACCAAGAGAAATGTCAACAGTTTCATAGTTTCCTGTGAACAATGGAACGGTCTTTCACAAATAACCATACAATACGCTGGATAGAGATATACGTATGTATTTATTTCCACCTTCACGTGCACAAGAGCATTAAAGCAAATACAAGAAGTAATAACATCATGGCTTGACACGCATTTATTTATCATATTTATTTCTATCACAATGCAACACAATAGCTTTATATATATAGCTTCTTTTGTACCTGAATGCTTGATTAGAGACGCTTCCTTGAAAAGATCAGGATTTTCTCTAGACGTCCTTCTCTCTAATTCGGATGCATATTACAACCCGTCGTTCACTATGCATAGGACTCACATCATATTTCAGGTACACTATTATGACCTGCTTCATTCAAGCTCAAACTAACTGGAGGCGAGATACCGATGTTGGTAGTTGGTAATGTACAAAATTGCTACATTGTTGGATTTTGATGTTTGTACTTTACATTATTACTCAATTTACAGGCACCATGAAACAAGTTGGCTCGATACATCCTCTCCAATTCTTCAATGCTAACCTCTTATATTATGGAGTAAGCGGACTGCCATGTGTCATGAAAAGAAATCCCTTTAAGCTCATTACCACTCATTATCATCCACATAATCAAAAAAAACTTCTCCCTTAACTCAATAAAACCATCAAAATTCCAAACACACGATAAGATTCTAGTGATGATAGAATATTCTGTGTGAGGTTTGGATTTTTTGAGAAAATAAAGAAGACTCGGTTGAAAAGGGTCTACTATGACCACATCAAGTTTTTTAAGGAGAATTGGAAAAATATGATAGGGAAAACAAAATCTTAATAGATCTTGCACATCGTAGACTTCAAGATTTCATGTGTTGGATTTATTATGGGGGCCTATTTGTTTCTTTCTAAGCCCTTGCACTGAACTTTCAAATCATTAATCCGGAACTTGTGTCTTTATGATCTCCTCGAAATAGAAAGGGACAGTGATAATGTCATTACATCTTCCGGGTTAAAGCTAGTTTCATTATTGCCATTGTCTCTACATGTAGTCCCTTTTATCCTTGTTTGTTTCACTCTTGATTTTCTCAGTCGGGTTCGGTCTCTCTGAACGGAGTCTGATTGTCCCTGTCACTCTCAGAACTGTGAACATTTATTACGGGGATGTCATTTCAGCTCTGTATTTGGTCAAATTTAAAATGTCACAAAGATATATCATTTTTATAAGCAGACGTGTCTACTCTTAAAATTTCTAAAATTTACTGCTCATGTGCCTAGAAATTGTTTTTTAATGTTCATACTTCAAGTGAAAATAGGAAAAATGTGACAGTTAGTTGACTCTGTTTAATGAATCACTTTTTAAGCTCGGTTAAAATGCGCAGAACATAAATGCATGAAATATAGGCATGTTTGATAGAACATCCCTAATGGTATATATATGGGTATAGTCATAAACGAGACTTTTGGTTAGTTATGCTTCATGGTACATGTTAATATGTGAAATTTGGCTTGTTATTTTAAGTACCGCGGTCATAACTTTTGGCTTTGAGTGTTTTGGTAAACTCACACGATCGCAAAGACAGAAACGTCATACATTTCGATAGTAAGATGCTGCAGATAACAGCTTGAGTGAAAGATGAGCGATTCACCAGAAGTGCACTTCCAAATTGTCATACCTTGCGATAGAGATAAATCTCATTCCATTACGTGTCTTTTAGCCATGTCCCTTAATTTACGGTTGAGAGGCCGACTAATTTTATAGAAAATGAAAGCAGATGCTGAATGTGCATTAACGTTCTCCTAGTGTTCTATTGTGCCGTCCGTTCAATCCTGAGTCACTACGCCTTGCGATGTAAGGGTCTAAGTACCGTCATCGCGTTTGATTCTAAGGAAGACAAAAGCTATGTAGCAGTCTTCTTCTGGGCACGACTGTTAAATGCAGGTACATTCTTATGCTGTCGTATATACTACAACCAAAAACTGTAGAGATATGCTTGCGTACACGTATGGACGTCCACGAAATATATGAAATAACAATTGCGTGCGGAATTAGAAAGTTATTATACAATCTCCTTTAGAAAAAAATGTGTGCCAAGTGTGCTTATAAATGAATAATATCAGTCTTCTGAGTCATTATCAAATCTCTGGGCATTGGACAAGTGACAATTAAAATTAGACACGTCTCGTCCCACATTAGCACTAGCATCATACAAAATCTAATTATCAAAGTTAGCATCAGTTTTTTTTCAGAACAGGACGTGTTGTCCAGTAAAGCAGGAACGACGCCCAAACATCTACGGAATATAAGTCTCTAAGCCCATAATGTAAACTAGAAACAAAAAACTCGTCGTACATGGAAAGTGCATAAAAGTTGTGAAACGAGAGAACTTCCTACCGCCATTTCTTCACATTTTCGTCTGCATATGCATACAACTATTTATGTTAAAGGCAGTAGTGCTGAATGTGATCTTTGGAACAACAATAATCTAGAAATTCATTATTCATTATGATTACCACATCTTCATCAGGAAGGGATCATAAGGTTGAAGGCTATTTTGCCAGATTAGTTGACTTCAAGGATGTGGTATATGATAAACTTTTAGGGACTTTAATAATAATTAGTTACCTGAATGTATCACATCATAAACGACAGATTGCAAACTTATAATGTGCTTTTAGTGTACGTAACGTCGTATTATAGCTTATAAGTGCCGTTGTTTATCATTCCGGTTGACCATCAAACTCTTTGTTTCAATGCCTGCGTGTTTTATTATGTTCATCTCATATCATAATATTAAGAAATCTAATGCAAAACGGAAGTCGGTAAACCAAATTAATATTAGCCGTTCCGCCTGCTGTGGGGAGAACTAGTTAAATAAATAAATAACAATAATATTAACTTTTTTTCTGCTAAAACTTCATTCATTTTTATGATTGGATGAAAAAAAATCCATTTAAATTAACTTGGAATTTGGAATACTCCAATTTTTTTGCCCTGTTCATCAATATGTGGTATAATATATCATCATCATGCAAGGAAAACACATAAAAATGCACCATAGCTCGTTGTGTTTTATGTCCGAACGGAACGGAATAATATTATAGCATAGCTATGCTCACATATAATGAGTAGCCACGCTAATTTTTGTAGTAGTAAGCTGATAGGTAATGTTATTTTCCCAAATGGAAAATATGTTAAAAAGTGCCGATTGTACTTTGCAAACGTAATAAAAAAAATTTGGTAGTTCGATTAAGGAATCCCAAAGTAAAGTGCAGTCTTACAAAATTGCTAATGTAATACTACTGAAGTGCATCGTGTCATTCTATGGAAAGGAAAAGGGGGTGCAGAGTAATTTTGAGGGCAATGTGCCACCAGTGTCATTCATTCATCGTATATAGCACGTGTGTACTTTTGTACTATATGTGTACCTTTTTATTTGGACTGAACCAGTGTAGGTCAAGGTGCGTCAATCAGAAAGGATTCATATGAACGAATAAGTGATACTTGTATGCAGAATTTACGTAGGCACAAATTCGACAAAAATGAGAAAAAAAACTTCCACATAACAAAAGTACAAATGTATTTGCGCTTTGAAGAATTAGCTGAAAAAATAGCTACGAGGACTACTGGCACATTGTTTTGTAAAGTGGAATTGAATAGATATGTATCGTAGTGTCAGTCTTACGCAATCCAACGCAACTGACCAGAGAAGCCGAGTATTCCCTTTGTAAAGATTATTACCAGCCATTACTGCTATATCACATATTATTATTACTCTTAAATGTTATTATTGTTATTGTAAGTAGGCATAGATGCCCCAGAAGAAGCCCTGAGCTCAGGACTACACATATTCTAAGGCTTCTTGCTAGTGCCTACAAAAAATAGGCAATTACCTAAAGACACAAGGAACAAAGTAGCTTGTAGGTAGTCCATAAAGTGCCACTATCGCCAAAAATTTGCCATTTGAATATACATTACAAGCAAATTCTTGTATGGTTTATGATACTGCTGAAAGCACAAATATAGTTCGTGTTAATTCGTCCAACGGCATCTTTTAGGTTAATGGAATTCATGCCCCTTACAAACGTTGAAGGGAACGATCGCAAAAAACTATAGTGCACTTATGTACAGAATACGTTCTTACTTTTCTTGATGCAAAATTTGAGCACTATGTATACTATCGTTCAACATCCCATAAAACAAAAGGGTGCCATGTGTCTACAGTTTACGACAAGTCTAAACTAACTTTACTTCTTAAGTAAACAAAAAAGGAACAATGATACATTTTCCAAAATGTTGGTTGTCTACAATATGTGCTGGCTCACTGATATTATTGACGAAGTGTTTTTTGTTAGATGTAGCAGCATTGATCACCTCATCATCATTTAGAATTTAGTATACTGGCATATGTATGTGCACATATTCTCTAGCAAGACTCGTTACTGTGTTATTATTATCATTATTATAAAATGTTTGCAAAAATTTTACTTGAAAAGGGGACTTTTAAGGGCGGTCGTCGTCCTTCAAAATTTCGCTCAACATAAAAAAATGTTTTGCTACTGACTATTATCATGCTGATTATGATTACTAGTAGATGAATACTTTTAGAGTCTCCATGCACTGCATATATCAAAGGTTGGCATGATATGGATTTTGAAGTTGCATGAGATTCGTTGTGAGGAACAATTTGCATGAGGACTGAGGAAAATGCTGTGCTGCAAAATATATTTTTGAATGTATATAACTTTGAAGTGCTCACTAAATTCGTAATGAACCACAATTGACCAATTCTTAACCGGGAGCAAATCCCTGTCAGAGAAACTCTCATTTTAAAATGTCTAAACTTTTCCAACCATATCGTGCGAAGAAAAGAAAAAATGACATTCTATATGTAATACGTCATGCCGTGCTTTCATGTAATTCTCCCATGTTTACTGAATGTTTACACTAGGTAGCAGTATTCCGGACATCCTGAACGATTGGCTAAACAACCATCACAGTCCGTGGATTTTTTATTTAAAATTCAATAGTCGAGCAATAGAACGCAAAAAAACCTCATGTAGCAACTAAGGTTGTATGTCACATAATAATATGACATTGAAAGGACCATTTCGCCAGGGTCAACTGGGAGCAATACATACAATTTAGCAGATGTATTATTTACTTTTGTGGGGCAACCCTTTCCGCACATTTAGACAATTTTAATTTCACTGCTACTATCTACTTTAAAATAAAGCTGCTTCTCTGAGTAGTGCAATTTGATAAGAAAATGAGTGAGCATATATATATGTATATAAACAAAAAATTGTCATCCTTATGCTTTTGATCGTTCATATCCACATTCTTACTCAAAGCCAAATCGTTGGATATTAAATCAATTAAGGATGAATGACGAGTATAAACAAACTAACGCTTGATTCGATACAATAAAACAGCCTAATGATGATGAAGATAACGACGATTGGTTTGATATCATGATAATTGTTTGATCTGTTTTGGTGGTGGGATGTATAGTTACAAGCATGAGCATGAGGTAGTAGCTGAAAACTTTTGTGCAGAATAATAGTCCTACGTAGGACCGGTTCCTCGGCCTGTTTGTTTGTTAAAACTTAAAAAGGCCACATGATGACTTGGATTTGTTGACCACGTACATGGTCATCATGTAAAGACGAACACTTTCTATCAAGTGATAGTTTATGATAATGCTATGGACGAGACAATGAATTTATTAATGTATTTCTCCTCCTATACCTCGACTGTAGTTCTTCATTCATTACCACGAGTGAGCTGAGTGGATGCAGTTTTTAGAAGTTGATAATAAGAAGGTCGGCCAACAATCATTTTTCGTGTATCATGTATGCATCACAACTTTATCAAATGATCATATCCCCCAATCCCCATCAAAATAATTTCATATTCCTACATATTATACGTGTATTTGACAGTAATATAATTTGTCATCATATCATAACAGTAACTCTTAAAATCGGTAAGGAGCGTTTATGCGAAAAGATATAAGCATTTATTTCAATAGTCATCTCTGGCTTCTCTCATTAACCTTGCCCTCTACGATTAACACATTTAATTCACTGTTTCAAATAACCAACTTCCGTCCGTTTCGCAATCCCAAGTAAAGCGTAGTAGCGTAACAAAGCTGATTAAATGACAATGCTCTCGTGGTTTAGGTTGATATAGGTATTATAATAGGCATTTAGTTGTATATGCTTATGAACTATCAACATAGGTATGTACTTAAATTTTGTTGTCATTATGTGTACTTCTGCTCAAATGTAAGTGAATGCACAGCCCGTTTTAAATCTCCCAACTATATTTTTAAAACATTTTATGTGGCCCTAAAAGATTCATAAGACAAAAATAACACTCGTGCTGTTTTAAGATTCCTTGCTCAAGATGTCTTTAGTTCTGCCACAGGCCATCACTTAAACTTTACGGTGGATAAAATTATTATTCATTCCCAATAGATATCAGATTGCAGAGCTAATTGTATTATACATAAGTCTCATAAGCTCTCTTATCTGTCCTCATATTTTTATTTATTTATCAGCATGATTACATGCAATCTGTAAATGCTTCTTATAGTTTCACGTGCATCTATATTTGGATATCCGATTCAGTTTCAAGAACTACATACATTGCATTTGGAATTCCTCAGGTAAAGATTCCCCCCAAAGACCTTACTTCTTTCATCAAAGCCATCCCTCTGGAGAGAATAGACTGAAACAGCAGTACCTTGATGGAGTAGATGAGAGCAAATGACATATTTCACAGAAGCAAAACAAAGTGAAACGCCAATCTGCTGACAAGTTCACTACCTGTGTATACAGCGCAGATTTTATTTGCATACTACAAGTACAAATGCAAAAAAATGTTTTCTCACTGCTCGTACACAGATACACATACATAATTGATGATGTACTTCTTGTATAATATCTGAACTTATCGAGTAAATGATGATTAATAAATAGTGACTACCAGTGCAGAATGTGCAGATACTTTAATACATAGTTAACCTCCTTAGGAATGTATGGACACTAGTTATTAGCATTAAAGTGCAACTTTTTGATGAAATATCGAGGCCTTGGCCCAACCCGTTTACCGTTCTGCTTCGTGACATCCATCCAACGCATAAGTGCAACAAACTGCCTCACGTCTACAAAAAGAGTACAAACAAAAATTATAAAAATGCTTATGGATGGAAAAGATGCATATCATTGTAAGCTTACGCATCTTAAAATTACACGTCGGATCTCCTTCAATCAGTACAGTACAATAGTCGATACGTTTTTCTCTTACTGTAAATTATTTCTTGTCTCTTACACATTTCATACTGGGAGCAATAAAAGGCATTGTTTAAGTGTCTGTAAGCATATCATATCACTGCCGAATTGCTTTTAATTTTATGTCCAAAATTTTTGCGCAGTCTATCAAGCCAAGCTAAAACACTACATTGCCTTTGAGTCATTTAGTTATTGTTATTTAATCATGATTCATCTGTAGTTTATGATTCATTCTTAATCTTACATCTACAAATGGTTTTGCTGTTTACATCATCAAAACTTTTAACCTTTGAGTCCTCTACGTTTCAGTCTCCATAAAACGTGTTAAATTATCCAGTAACAAGTAAACAAGAGTTGCATCATGATATCACAGCATTCTGACTTGTAAGTCATAAATAAATTCTACGAGACCATCGTGTCACCAGTTAACAGAGCCAAATTTTAGCACGTGATGTTTCAAAGTACTAAGAAACCAATAAAAAATTTACAGTTTGCATTTTATTATCACAAATCCGACTTATGATTATGTTATGGCTAACTCTCCGCTGTTTCTTCGTTGATTTAAACATATCTAAAACCAATTTAACCATGAACAAGTGTTTGCATGATATTGGAAATGGCCACAAGCAAAATCTATTTATGTACTTCAAGCTGCAAACGACTTCACGCTAGTTGTTTTGTGTTGAGAACACCGTTACATAAAAAGTAACAAAACTAATCTGATTGCACAGGAATAAGGAAGGAAGTATGCTAAAGTGCAAAAATTATTGCAAATACTGCTGCCCGTCATCAGATTATTATCCAGACGATAAATTTTCACAGAAAGATGAGTTATGTATACTATCATGTCGAACAATGTAGGTATAAAGTGTAGATGAAACATTGGCCATGAAAACACAGTTCTCAATGCTTATTCATCCACTGTACGAGCGAGACATGCAAAATTATTAATCTACCCTATATCACTACATCTTTTTTCCTACTTTAGCTACTTCCTTTCCTACAATTGAAATATATTAGTAAGCTTAATACGATGGAGTAAAATCATATGCAAGTAAAAGTAAATTAACGTGGGATTCCCCATCGACTCAGGCCGTCTCATTATTTTAAGAGTTATAGCTCCTTAATTTGTTGGAATCAAACACAAGTGCTATATATCCAGCCTTTTGTGTACCCAACACACACCATTTTTGTACTATCCCAAAATGGAACGTGTTAGGAGCTTGCTTGTTTGCTTCACCCGGAACGAAGAATTAAGTTAACAATAAAGAATATATGCATCATGTAACAATTGGACAAATGCGCAAAGTGACTAGAAAGAGACGAGGGTGGTACTTCCTAAAATAGGAACCTAGGTCGATTGAAGTACAACTGAACTTAAGATATGTATTTATCGTTACTGTAAATGCACGCATAAAAATAATCACACAGGAAGTGTTTAGCAAACAAACTTCTTACTCTGTGCTTTCGTCAATCTGTCAGCAAAATTAACCTGGTATTTTGGGCAGATTACCACCTGCGTAAATACGAAGTACCTAACTGGATTTCATTTTCTTGACAAATGTTTCAAAATCTTCCGTAACAAAATTTTATGCATAACAAATATGCATCCTTCTTCTCATAGTTTTGTCCAAGATTGGCAACAAAATTGTTGTATTTAAAAATACTGACCTTCTTTCCTTCATCCCACCTCCACCCTTATGACAGGAAACATATCACCAAGTCATGATTAAGGATAGATTGATGGAACATGGAATATGCAAAGAGTGTGTTAAATAGCAGTTAAACTTGTCACATCCTGGAAGACAACTCTTACGATTCTCCAAAATGTAGCGTCTTCATTTAAATACGAACATAAGATAATTTAGTCTATTGTTTTTTGCAGACCTGCTATTAAAATGTGATGAACACGTTAACATCCTTACCTACCTACCACCCTGCTTTTCTAAGCAAGAATCTGCGCAAATGTCATCACAGTGTGCAATCCAAATCCTTTTTTTGCACAAAATTTTCAAGGATTGTTGTATGCAAATTAGGTTTGGACTTCATCCATATATAATTAGGAGCACACATTTTGAATCAGATCTTTACACACATGAGCCTTCCTCTGCAATCCGTATGAAATGAACAGCAGGATTCATCAGGAAAACGGCACCTGTCAGAATTAGTCCATAGGTTTCCCAAGTACCTTCCTTCAGGAACTCATTTAAGATATAACTGTAGTTCCATGGGGTACATGCAATACCATTGTCGCAAAAGCGTGGAACTCGCATGACGTGTATGCACATAGGGAAAAGAGGTGACAGGGGAACTAAATGGGAATCAGATAAGGAAAACCACTACCATTTAATTATCTTACCACACACATTATTATCAACACTGCACTTGACAAACTTCACAACAAGAAGGGAGGGGGAGTTTATTATTGGTGACGCTTGTTTCTTGTCGTGTGATGTGAACAGGATACGTCGTATGCTTTAGGGAAATAGTCGGATGGACAAGGCTAAAGTTATAATAACAGACGTTTGACATTACGTTTTGACTGCACGCTCTGATACAAAAGAGTTAATGAAATGTAATCTTCATTCGTGAGAATTTAAAGTGTCATTGTGTTATTAAACCTGAGAAATCGTGTAGGAAGCAAACAGAATATTATGGATTTTTTGAAGTTTTTATTATAGTCATCAAATTCAAAGTAATTAATTACACTTGGGGTTTCAGGCGGCTAACTACAAATATAACTGATTGACTCATATTATCAATTTTAATTGTACCGATATTTCATCAGGAAATTATATGACCGGAATACATTCATGTACATATATCCAGATTCTCTCATGCATATCTTGTTTAATCTTCACTTACACTTTAATTTGAAAGTAAAATCATTTTGATATTATAATTTATTCCATCTTTCAACAATCTTAGGAAATGATCTGTTCGTTTTCGTTCTCTGTATGTGTAAATTTGACCAAAAATACATCTTTTTGTCGATAAAATAGTTTCAGGTACTCTTTATTTTTTCTGACAGGATGTTCCATGTCCTTTTGAAAGATATGGTCTACCTAGTTTATGTATACGTCAAAATGTTTACATGTTTTGATTGTCACTTGACGGATGCATCTACTAAATTCAATGTCAGAGGAATTCCGGCAAATATTTAACACTAGTCGACTGGACATTCTTGAGTCTTGTATCCGCCAAAATCGTCATATTTTGCATAAACACGTTAAATAAATTTTTTGGCCCAATCTATGATCTGGATAAATGATCGCGCATTACTACATGACGGATTCGAGGCTGTATCGTTATCGTTCAAGGATTTTTAAACAGTTCACCACCCTAACGGCCATCTTTGGCTAGTCATGAAAATGAATGCATAATTAAAACCCGTCATTTAAGTCAGTTACATACAAGCCAAATCCTGAATTATTGTTTCATTTCAATGTAGATTAAATAAATACGTTAACCAGGTTAAAAGATCGGTCATGCAAGAAAAAAATTCCCATGAATAATTTATAATTACGCACCAACAAATTAAATATAATCTTTAATCACGCTTCCTTCCACCAATAATACTAATACGGACATTACATACCTATGTACAAGATTGATACATAGCAACAATGAAAATCCATATTTTATAAGGTTACATCTTACCTCCCGCCTACTACTTTGCTAG